>JBBBDQ010001263.1:535000-819638 GCA_037127315.1 Ascarosepion bandense
CGATTTTCTATAAAAATATTACTTGTATCATTTGTTTTTCGATGCGTGATTGAAAGAATTATGAGTTTTTTTTTCTTTCTTTGAAATGTTCGTTTTTACTTTTCGTAAGCGGGGAGGAAATATAGGATAATATTTTTCCAAGTGAGCGTCCTTAATCCGGGCAACAGAGAAATTTTGGCTCCACTCTGGAAGCGTTAATTAAACGAATGTTTACACTGACCGGGACGATAAAAGCCAAGAGTTCAATAATGTCATTCTAAGAAACTTGTGAATCTTCAGTGGCATACTTTTTGAGTTGTAAAAGAATCAGATTTTCTTTTTCATTGCAAGATTTTTAATCAACCGCGAGCGAGTAAAACAATAAACTTTAATCGCCCAATTAAGTTTTTAATCGACTGAGTCGATCGGGCGAGTGAAACCTCAAAGGCTGTATGTATGTATGTATAGGAACGTTTGTCTCTTCACATGTATATCCGCGTAATAACACGCGTGTCAAGTATATTAAAAAGTTAAGCGATTTTTTAAATCTATGTCTCAGACATTTTCGATATTAATGTATAGGAATATGTGTGCTCATTGGTCAGTAACATTAGTGTACGTTTGAGTTTTGTTTAATGGCATATCAACACCTCTGTGGGTTATTTAATGCCAAAAAGTTAAGGTATTTTTTAATGTTCGTTTATAGTGAGAAGGTTGATTTAATCAGAGTTTGATGAAAAGTTTGTTTATTTTTTGTAATCTTTTTTTTAAATTTAGAAAACGGAAGATGTCTTCTAGTTTTGTATTCAAAAATGTATTGCTGGTAATAATTTTTTTCCTTCAAAAATGTATTATTGGTAATAGTTTTCCTTAAAAAATGTATATTTTTCTATAAAAATCTATTTTTATACTTTGATAGTGTTTTGACTCCAGTTTGGGGGTTAACTATTTTTCCATAGCTGGGACCCTAACAGGTGCTACCACTCCGGGTCAGGGTGGACCTGGGAACAACAGCAATTAAGAGGTGGTTCCATGCTCCTCACAACCTCCCAATCAGAGGCCTTGCTGCCGGATGCAGTTTAACGTCATACCCAGGACCGATTATTGTACGTGTATGTGATTATAATAAAACACATTAGCATATAATTCTTGTTAGGTCTAAAACAAGAAAATGTCTTCAGTTAAGATGGAAATAGAGCAAGAGTTAAAACAATCATTTGCTTAAAAAAAACTACAAACCGAATTGTTTATCGTTTCGAAAACACGGAGTTGAATCTTAAGAAGAAGAGATTCGATGGCTTCGATGATAAATCGAAATCTTCAATGAAAGGTAATAGATAATTAAAATGTCGTGAACAGGAATAATAAATCATACTCTTTGTTTGTTTTTCTTTTAAATAACGACTGAGCGTGGGACGTATTCTAACATTTTCTCCGATTTGAATATAAATTAAAAGTCAAAAAAGTATAATGACTAAGTTCGCCATTTCTCAATTGCAAATAATTATTTGAAAGTGTCGACAGAGCTGAGCATGCGTAAACCAGCTGCAAACCTTCTGTTAAAACGCGGTTACGTCTTAATAAACATGTACCCTTGAGAACGCTGGAGTCACTTGAACGACTTTTCTTAGAAATTAAAGTTTTCATTATTTGAGACGGGCTGCAAATAAAAAAACCTGGTCGATAATTGTTGATTCAGGGATTAGTTTTCATAAATACAGACATTTTGCGAAGATGAGCAACTTTGTAATAATTTAATAAGTGTCCGCAATACATCGCTATGTTTGAATCAGCTTATAATCCAAAATATGACATAATGACGTAGATATTGAAATGGCTTAACTCACCAAGGCAGTTCTTAAAAAAAAACATAAAAGAGGCCATCTGTATATACCTTGAACGATCACAAAATTCCGTTTATCTTCACATGAGGAAAACGGCATCGATATGGCGATTTTCGAAGCGTAGATTAGATGTGACACAAGGTCGAATAGATGCGAATCGAACACCACTCAGTCGAAACAGCCCTGATACGATATCAATTTAGAAAAGTAAATCTATATATGGGGATTGTGGTGCAGTGGATATCGACTCGGTACGATAAATCCAGTTGAATTCCTTGCATTCACTTACGTACAAATACCCTTGAGAAAAGTATTAATCCATCTCTTCCCTCTAGTTATGGGTTAAATAACAGGACAGATTCGGTACTATAGCCTTGGCTGGAAACCAGTTTACCGCAGAAAGCAATGGCAACTTACTGCGGGATAATCTTCTGCCTAGTCAGTCATGTCTTTTTCGAGACATGATCGCCCAAAGTGTGTATCACGTATGGTACTTAACTGACTGACTGAATATAATAGTTGAAAACATAATTAAGACTTCTACTGGTCATAAAGTGTGGGGTCAGTTTTATATTGTTACGAAGTAATAAACTGATCCCCCAATAATTACTACTTAATAATATAATACATCTCTTCTCCCTGTAGCTATAAGTCAAATTACAGGACAGATTGGGTTCTATAGCGTTGGTCGGAAACCAGTCTACTACAGAAAGCAATGAAAACCTACTGCGGGATAATTTTCTGCCCAGTCAGTCATGTCTCTTTCGAGGCATGATCACCCAAAGCGTGTATCACGTATGGCACTTAACTGACTGATAAAATTTGTCCTATAAATTCTGTGGTTTATGGGAAAGATTTTTAACCTCGGTAATCCATGGACATTTTTTTTGTCTTATAAGGACTTATAATAAAAATTAATGTAAAAAATCCGAAAAGAAGCAAAAGCGATGTACTAAATGAAAATCAATATTTCTATGACGCTACATCAAAGTTTTTTTGTTTTTTTTTCTTAATTATAACACATGGTTGTTTTTATTTAAAAACTAGCAGTATAGCCCGGCGTTGCTCGGGTGTAATGAAAGCTTTAAAACTAATCCATGGTCCTGGAGATCAGACTCAGTCTAAAGAATATTTGTGTGAAGTGTGAAGTTTGGTCAGAATCGGATTTTAATCAAATTTGATACACTCATAGACAAAGACATAAGAAACGATATTCAGAAGTTTCAAGATTGCAGTCCTTACAATAGTGTAGAAAATAGATTATATATATATATATATATATATAAAAGGCAAGATGTTTGTGTGTGTGTCTATTTATCTGCCTGTATGTCTGTATTTTTTTCAACCCTTTTATTTTTGTTTTTGCTTTGAGTTTTGCTCTAAGTAGGTATAATTGTAGTTCTTAGTCTCAGCCATGATGTCATTTACTCAGAGGACTTATTTAGCCTTCAAAATTCAGTTTACGACGAAAAACTTATTTGATATCGATACCAGGAAATCAAAATTTGACTTACATCCATTCATTTTTCTTTCAGTCTACGGTTTCGCTTTAACTGGAAACAACTATTGCTTTTTAGTCTTTCGTACCAAACGTCCAAAGAGTCTGAGCTCCAGGACCATGGATTAGTTATAAATCTTTCATTATACCCGAGTAACGCCGGGCTATACTGCTAGTACAATAATAGTTTGGAGTTCGTCCAAATACGTGTTATGAAGCGCGTAAGGGTTGTGGGTGCCTTCCCAATTCTCTTGTCAAGCTCTCTGTCCAGGAAGAGGTTGACAGTAATGGTAGAGCCAGTGTAGGTAAACTGATGGACCACATTCAGCTCATAGTCATTGATGGTAATGACCAGTGGTGCGGCGGTATCTTGACCCAGGACGCTTTTTTTTTATCAAGCTAATAGTCAGCCCAAAGTCTCTGCATGCCCGAGAGAAATTATCTATCAGTGTTTGAAGTTCGCGCCAGGTGTGGGATGATAATGCCGTATCTTCAGCAAACAACATGTCTCTGATGACAATGAAGACAAAGATGGCAGTGTACAACACCTGCGTCATCAGTACACTGCTATATGGCAGTGAGACATGGACCACGTACGCCAGGCAAGAGAGTCGTCTGAACACCTTCCACGTGAGAGGTATCCAACGTATATTGGGAATCTCATGGCAAGACAAGGTGCTCAACACTGAGGTCCTGACTTGAGCCGGTTTGCTTACGTTCACACTCCTTAAACAGCGCAGACTCTGCTGGCTAGGCCATTTTCACCGCATGCTAGACGGTTGCATTCCAAAAGACCTCCTGGATGCAGAGCTGGCCTCTGGAAAAAAACCCACTGGGCGGCTACAACTGCGGTATCGTGACATCATAAAACGCGATATGAAAGCTGTGGGCATCAACACGGAGTCATGGGAGAGCGTAGCAATCAACCGGACCGAATGGAGAGGAATCCTGGTCCAACGACTCAAATCAAGGGATGAGCACTCGACACAAAAATCGCCATGGAGAGGCGAGTTCGCAGCAAGTAGAATGACTGCTCCGACAGACCAGAAACAAAACGTAAATGCAGCCTCCGAAACAAAGACTGTCACCCCGCCATTGGTTTCTACAATCCAGCCAAGCAGACAACTAGAATGCTACTCATGGTCAACCCTAACCAACGGAGGCCTACTACTACTACAAAAAATAGATAGCACCAAATTACACTACAACATCCAATGCAACGGAAGACTCAAATCACTAAAACTTATTATTATAAAATATAAAACTACCCACATTAAATCAAATAACATTCACCATAGAAGGTATAACTATGTGCATCTGGCATAATTAATGTGCGCACATATTTATTAGTATTATAATCATAATATAAAAGAAATAAAAATGAAATTCAAATTCAAATTCAAATTAAATAAATCAATCGCATTCTTTTTGTGCGGCCTCTTTCCCAAATGTCGTTATACTTCAGGTCATGCTGGACTATTTCATCTTGCCAAAGAATACCAGGAAAACACGCAAAGGAATTCTAACTACCAAACAGCCACCGCATTGATAATGATTGCGAAAGTCGAAAGTACTTAAACAAAACAAAAATAACAAAACATGAACTTCGATCAGTTTATGCACAACGACGAGCACAATGACCGATATTATATATATATATTATAGCGCTCAATACAATAGCAGAGCAAATAAATAAGTAAATAGCTAACCTAGAGCCAACGGACGTACCTATATATATATATATATATATATATATATATATAAGTGTGTGTGTGTGTGTGTGTGTGTGTGAATTCGATTATTGTGGACTGAGCTTGCACAATCCTTTGGTCACTTTTTGGATAAATAAAAACCGCATTTCTCAATAGCAAAACAAAGTTAAAAATATTGACCACTGAAATTGTTCTCAAGGTTTATTTCAGAGTGTCCTCTCCTAGAAAAAGCTTCTGACAAGAAGTAAGGGGCTTTTCACTGTCCGTGGGCTTTCTGCGCGTCTGGACACCTACCCAGATATTTCTAGGTCCCGTTTAGTTTTTAAAATATTTCTTTAGTTGAAACTGAATCGGAAATACAAGTCTCTCCTCCTGCGTATTCATTTAAAAAGCTAGTATAATAGAAATTAGGAAGCACACACGCACACACACACACACACACACACACACACATATATATATATATATATATATATATATATATATATATATATATATAGTGCAAACCCTATACAATAGCAACAAAAAATAATGCAGTTGCAACAGAATAGGAGGTAAATAAATAAAAAAATATACTTTATATTTATAAAATATGTTGTATAGGGGATAGATTTTATAAAAAAAATATATTTCTTAAATATTATAAAATGTTATATTTTATAATATTATAAAATAGCTTAATATTATAGAATATTATTAAATGTTTTGTATTTTTTTTTTTATTTTGTTTCTTTTTTTTTTGTGAAAGATATATTTTGTGGAAAATATATTTTATAAAAGGCAAGAGACTAAAAAAACAAAAAAAAGCACACACCCCAATACAAAATAACATACATTAACTTAAGGAGAAACCAAGCCCAAAACAAAACAACACCTACCAACCCCTATACATTTTTATGAAAGATATATTTTATAAAAGGTTTATTTTACAAAAAACAAAGAAATAAAAAAACAAGAAAAAGCACACACCCCAATACAAAATAACATACATTAAATTAAGGAGAAACCAACCCCAAACAAAACAACACCTACCAACCCCTAAACCAAAAGGCGCCATTAGCACCAGCCCTTTCAAGATTAATAGATTAACCTATCATGAACTCTGCCAAAAACAAACACTTAACCCCAACACCAGTAAAAAGGTCAACGGAACTCAAAATACAGACCAACCCCTCTAACACCCAAAAATAACAAATCCAACACAAATAAACGGTCTTTTCAACTAGATAATTCTTATTTCTAAAAAAATCATCTGAGGATGAAGCCAAAACATAATGGGCTGGCTTCGAAACATGAGCAATTTTTGTGTAGTGATACTATGAATTTAAAAACATTGTAACAACCATTACAGTATATATATATATATATATATATATATATATATATATATGCATGGAAATATGAATGCAAATATCGATATTTTTCTATTTATTTACTGAATAAGTCATTTTACTTGCATAAGATCACAAGATTACTGTATAGACCAGCATAAAGGCGGCTATTCAGACAACCCACAAATTTTCAAGTTAAAATTTTGATTTCCAGGTGAAATTCAATGTACAACACCCACCCCAATTCATATTTTAAAATGTATTAAATTTATTAAATAAATTCAGTAAACATATACTTTCTTTTTCACTCAAATTCTAATGAAATAACGGTAAGAGAAATTGTCAATAAATTACTGCATTCTTCAATACCTACATTAGTGAGTGCTGTGTTTTTGATGGACTATGACGGTAGCCTGAATGACTTTCCCCGCTAACCATCTACTCGTTCAATGCAATATTTAAACGGCTTGCTGTGCCACACATCCAGTTGGGTTGTTCAACATAATCGAAAAAGGAAGCAAGATATTGCGAATTAATTACCACAGTCTACTTTTACCGTGACCAAGTAATGATAACACCATCAGTTAATGTAAGCGTAAACATTGATGTTAATTTTTAAATGCCTGTATAGAAACGTTAATATTTGACTGTCAAATAAATTCACCCTTTTTTATTCTTTTCCCACCTATTTTATTTTTACCAACCATCTTTATTTTTACAATCCATTTTATTTTTTGAGTAGTACTAAATTAAAATGTTTAGCCCCATTTTCAAAAATTTTCCTCGTTCCTTATTCACTTGGATATATATATATATATATATATATATATATATATATATATATATCCAGATTTTTTCGATTTTCGATTTTCGATATTTATCAAGGATACCTCGACACAAACCCTAGCTAAAAACACTCGCTGTGTAAATTTTCAAGAAAATCGGTTCAGCCGTTTCGGAGTCTATAGGTGACGGACACACACACACACACACAGACACACACAGGGACAAAGTTCCATTTATAAATAAGTTTAGATTGGTCTTTTAATGACAGTTGTACTTTGCTGGTCGAGGTGTGCACGGGTTGCACTGGATTTCGACACGTGTCAGTTCGATCTGCCATAAGATGTGGTGCATACGCGCCTAATTTAAATATAAATTTAAAAAAATAATTTTTTTTTTATTATTATTGTTGGAAATACTTTCTCCTTGGTTATTTTCAACATGCCAGGAAATAATCTACGCACGTGATTTAATGACTTTTGCCTGCAGTAGATATGAAATGAGACATGCAGAATCCAGTTATTAACAGTCACAGACTGCCGCTGACTCTGCTATAATCTATAGCGAGTTCAGTCAATCAGTTAAGTGCCATGCGGAAAGCATGCTTGGGCGTTCATGTCTCGGAAGAGACATGACTGACGGGGCAGAAGATTATCCCACAGTAGGATGCCATTAGTTACTGCGGTAGACTGGTTGCCAGCCAAGGCTATAAAACCCAATCTGTCCTATTATTTAACCCATAACTGGAGGGAAAACGGATTAATAGCTTTCCCAAGTGTGTTTGTGCGTAAGTGAACGCAATGAATTTAATTGGAATTCGAACTCGGGTCTCAGATTTGTCGTTCACAGCCGATATCCATTGCAACACAACACACGTAATTCTGACGACTTATTCTGTAGTAATGTGTGGACATCTTCATAGGCTTGTTCCACCGTTGGTGTTTTGGGGTGAACCAAGCTTAACCTGGACCGTCGTCTTCGACCTTACCGCCAAGAATGACCCCAGCAGCAGTTTTTCATTGTTTTCAGGGTGATTTGGCCATGCAAGTCCCTCTATCACTACGAACGACAATTTAGAGGTACGCATATAGAAACATTTACGTATAAACACATATATATATATTTTACATTGGATGTTGGAGTAAAAAGTTGATCATCTAAGCCAACTTGAATGCGAATAATAGAAACCAAACAATTAATAAGGAAAGATATATATATATATATATATATATATATATATATATATATATATAAAACATAGTGATGATCCACGTATACTGTCTTAATATGTATAGGAAAAACTACTAAAAGTTGTAAGTTTAAAAATGTATTGTTTTTGACAGTATTTATTTATTTCTATTATTATATTTTATATTTCAGACCGTCCTCGGTCCTTCGTCAGAAACAAATGATTTTAAAATTTAAATTAGAAACGTATTTCACGAGAGCGTCCGTGGAGAGAGATTGTTTACATCACGTGACGCAGAAAGCGACAGATTGTTTTAAATATTTGTAAACGTAAACCTATCTTTAATAATACTTATAAATTTTGTTTTAGAGAAAATTTTTTAATTGTATCTAAAAAATGTTTAACTATTGAAATATTTATAAAGATTCAAAACACCTAAGTCCATATTTAAACCTAGCCTGTGTGTATTTAATTTTGAAATCCAGTATTTTTCTTTCTTTCTGCGTGAGTGTGTAGAACTAAAATCGGAGTCTATTAGTAAACATTTGCAGTTTTCTAATGTGTATCCTGGTTGATTGAAGTGTTGGGCTATGGGGGAATATTGGTTGTTCTGGCGTATGCTAAGTTTATGATTATTGAAACGGAATCTAAAGCTATTTCTAGACTCACCAATATATCCACTATTTGGACATATTGAGCAGAAGAGAAAATATATAATGTTTTGGCTGTCACAGGTGAGGCATGGTGGGTGTAATTTCATGTTGGTGTTGGGTAGAGAAAATACAGCGTCGTTTACTAAATGTTTGCAAATTAAACAACGGGATTTCAGACATTTGAAATTCCCTGATTGGTTTGTATTTTTTAAATATTTGGTAGAGGTGAGGATAGCTGAGAGGTTGTGTGCTTGTTTCATTGCATTTATGGGTGGTTTTTCGAAAATGTCTTTGATTTTTTTGTTTGATTGGAGGTTCTTGTAATAATTTTTCAATTTTTAATAAATGTGTGGGAATATTGATTGTGGTTAAAAACCATGGGAATTCGGTTGTTGTTTTTTCTTTTCTTGTATGTCAGAAGTGTGTTAAGATTTATGTGGATGGTTTTATTTAGTGCTGCTTTTATTATTTTTATTGGGTATTTTTAGAAATTGCTTTGCTTATATATATATATATATATATATATATTTTAAGCACGTTTTATTAAGCGATAGAGACAACTTAGTCTTGCAGATTTTCTTTTGTATTTTCTCATATTTTCTAATGAGGGTTTTTATTTACAAATTATATTTATGTAAATATTGTCCATAGGTTAACCGAGTACTTTCGAACGCCATCGTTCATCATCAGGGTCAAATGTTCAGTTTTAAACTTCAACAATTTTCTTGTAGCAGAAAACATATTACGATATTTTGAAGACTTAAATAAATGTTAAGAAGTTTTTTTTAATTCAAGGGTAGTAATAATGCAAACACGAGCAAGCATGAAAATATGTGATCACGCAGAAGCGTGAATTATCAAGTAATATGGAATATTTACAGTTGCTAAAGATTTTTAAATAAACTACCTGGACACAGACAGATAACGAATTCAGTAGATTTACAAAGATAGAAAAGGGCGTAATAAAAGTATGTGTCTTTTCATCTGATCTATTCAACTTGTACAGCGAGAATATTTTGAGGACCCTAGATGTTATGTCAGCGTTGTCATCGGAGATCACAATTTGAACAACGCCAGATACGCAGATGATACAGTGCTGATAGCAGACACAGAAAGAAAAGTACAATACCACCCACAGAAAGTAGCTGAAGAGAGTGACAAAAAGGACTACAAATAAACTGCAAGAAAACTGAATGCATGGTCATCAGCAAAAAAAGCATCCCAAAATGCTAAAAACATGTGGAGGATACTAGAATCAAGCAGGCACAAAAATTTCAATACCTGGGAATTGTTGTAACAGGAGATGGAATGTGTGACACAGAGATCCGAAGGAGAATTGGCATGGCAAAGGACGCGTTCCAAAAGCTGTGTAGAGTTTTAAGAGAGAGGAAACTTTCACAAGAAACAAAGAAGTACTAGATTGCTATGTGATGTTGGTTCTTCAATATGGCAGTGAATGTTGGACAATATCATCAACGATGAAGGAAAAACTTGAAGCAACTGAAATGTGGTTCTACAGAAGGATGTTGCAGATATCGTGGACCGAGCATGCGAGCAACGATAAGGTGTTACAAAGAATGGCAACGAAAAGGAAATTAATATTGAGCATCAGGGAAGCGGTAACTGATGTTCCTGGAACATGCAATGAGGAAGTGGGGCTTGGAGTACCAAGCGGGTGGATGAGAGAACGGGGTTTTGCGTGATTTTACAGGAGAAGGCGTGCTAAAAGCCACTAGGGATAGAGAGACGTGGAAGGCCATGATCGCCTACGTTCTGAAAGGCGAAGGTACATAAAAGAAGAAGAAGGAACGTGGATCTTCAAATACTAAGACTGGAGAGTTTCTCTCACTCATTTTACACTATTAATTTCTGACGAGTTTCAGTGGACGGTCACAGGTTCCATAAAATAAGGAAAAGAAGGAGAATGTAGTGATGCCTTTTCATTGGCCCGTGAACTGACGTCTCCGGAAATGGTAAAAAAAAAGGGTAAATGAAATTGGCCAATACAGAATATATACGTTGTACTATTTAACACAATAAAACGTATTTTCTATTTGTGTTGAAACAGAATGGGATTTCGAGTAACAGAGACAGTGTAATTCTCTAAAAAGAGCTGTAAAGACAAACACTGCGAAAAAAACCATACGGTCCACTACAAAACAACATCCATGGTCGCCAAAGATATAATTTACCCACATACTTAACCTTACATGGCGTCGTCGCTATGTCACATATTTTCTTAAAATATTTGAATAAAAAGAAAGTTTTAATGAGAATACGAACAATAAAACTGTAGCTTTAGTAACAATACAAAAAATGCTAAAATTTCATGGAGATTTAATAAGGGAAAATGCCTAGAGAATTTAGCACTCACAGGACATATTGCAGGCAAGAAAAGATAACAGCAAGTAAAATGTTTATTAAATTTAAGGGAATTGGTGGTAGATTATAGACAAGGAGAAAGAAAATGGAAGCTGTTGATACCCATGGTCACCCACCTCCGGAATTGAGAATGGTATGAATTAAATTTCTTTCTGGATTATACCTTCCTTTATCACAAAATCTTTTTTTCCGCACACCGACAAGAATTTCTATGCTTCCCACAAAAAAAAAAAAATGAAATTACAAGATGTTTTATTGATTAAGTATTTGTATCTATATTATATTTTTATTAGTTGTATCTAATCGATTATTTTTTTTCAGTGGATTAGACAAATGTTTTGATTTTTATCCTCTGCAATAATCTTTAAATTCAGGTTGGAAATTGTTTACATATTTGTCATAAATGCATTATTATCATCGTCTTATTCTTCCGATAAAAAACAATTCTCATGCTTTGGAAATTTGCTGAAAGAAACACGAGGTCATGATTCACCATAAAATCGACCGAATGTGTACTGGGCACGATCTAAAAATTTAAAGCTTTAACATCTGTCAGTCGATCTCAATCTTTTCATAGCTGTCAGACAATGTAACAATTCCCCTTCTCTCTCTGTCTATCTATCTATCTATCTATCTATCTATCTATCTATCTATCTATCTATCTATCTATCTATCTATCTCATCTCTTATTTCTTTCTATCTATCTATCTATCTATCTATCTATCTATCTATCTATCTATCTATCTATCTATCTATCTATCTATCTATCTATCTATCTCAATCTTTTCTATCTATCTATCTATCTATCTATCTATCTATCTATCTATCTATCTATCTCAATCTCTTATTTTCTATCTATCTATCTATCTATCTATCTATCTATCTATCTATCTCAATCTCTAATTTTCTATCTATCTATCTATCTATCTATCTATCTCTATTATTTTGTATCTATCTATCTATCTATCTATCTATCTATCTATCTATCTATCTCTCTATCTATCTATCTATCTATCTATATTATTCTGTTCCTATCTATCTATCTATCTATCTATCTATCTATCTATCCACACGCACACACACACACACATACATACATACATACATATATATATATACTGTGATATATATGTATACTGTGATATATAGTGATACTATGAATTTATAAACCATTGTAACAACCAGTACAATATAACGCTCTACGTTTGTATCGAGAACTCTTTATAAAAGTAAATGCATGAACAACAGGTTAAAAAACCTACGAGTTCTACTACTTTGTTACAATATATATATATATATATATATATATATATATATATAAACCTTTCATGGAACTGACAACTTTTCAAAACACAAAACTCTTATCCAAATAAATTCTCAAACATAAATTCAGTCAGTTAAGTGCTATATGTGATACACGCTTGGGCGATCATGTCTCGAAAGAGACATGACTAACTGCGTAGAAGATTATCCCGCAGTAGGTTGCCATTGCTTTCTGCGGTAGACTAGTTGCCGACCAAGGCTATAGAACCCAATCTGTCCTACTATTTCACCCCTAAGTGGAAGGAAGAGACGGATTAATACTTTTCCCAAGGGTATTTGCGCGTAAGTGAATACAATAGATTCAACTGGAATTCGAACTCGGCTCCCCGGTTTCTCGTTCCGAGCCGATATCCACTGTACCACAAACTGAAAAAAGAAAATGAATTCCTAATATGAAACTTATCTACTCAGCAAAGAAAAGTTCTCAAAACGTAGATTGAGCAATTCCACTGTGTTCAAGAGCTCGGTCACGATGACTTTCGACGCCGTGTATGCACAACCATCGATAACATTCAAACAGTTTCCCGAACACAATTTTACTTGCATGTTTTGAGGTCAATCTGTGGGTAGGATTTTTCAATCAGTTCCTAACAGTGCCCTTTCCCCATTTTCTTTTTCAAAAAGTTACGACCTTGACAAATCGGTCTCGGGGAGATTCGAACCCAAGTTTTAGGTTCAGAATTCAGTTAGGCTTACCCGCAAAAATCAGTGCTGCTGGAATTAAGGCATCTAATTAGTCGAAATATTTGCCATGAAAATAGCGACAGACTTCAAGAGACATGCGACGAAGACGTTTTCGATCTTAATCGAGAGAAGGGGAGAAAGGAACAATTCAATAATACTAACCATTAAAGAAACCTATTTTGATTAATCCGTGGCACAGAGGCTGTAAAGTGAAAAATAACTCAATTTCTACAAGGCTACGAAGATATTTTTTTTATCTCTGTTTACTTGAAATTATAAGGAATGTGCAGATCCAGCAATACTAACCATTAAAGAAACCTATTACGGCCAGTCTGTAAGATTTTCCCTATATAATGAAAAAAAAAACTCTTCTTTAGCAAGACCAAGAAGACGCTTCTGAACCCTATCATGAAAAATAGTGAAGAAGGATTATCTCCAGAATACTAGACGTTAAAGAAACCGAATACGGCTAAACTGTATGACAATGGCTCATTGTCCACAAGGCCGCGGAGATGCTCCCGATCTCTATTAAGATAAGACCGTCAGAAACGGACAGCTCCAAATACTGACCCTTAAAATAATCTGTTAGGTCTCTGCAATAGTAAGTGTACAGCGGATATTAACCCATCATCTACTAGAGCACCTAGACTCATCCGAAATTTATCAAGACAAGGAAGTTAAGTCCAGTAAGCTCCATAATCTTGGCCATTAAAAAATATATTATATTCTATTTTTAAAATGTATTTTCAAGATTTATGTATTCGCTTATATATACAAACAATAGGTCAAAGCACGACACACTTTTAAGTTCGACTATTTATGCGAAATTATTGACATAAAATCAACATAGTATGCAAGTCTTATTATACACAGAAGCCTGTAGACTACACAAATAAATTATACAGTATCTAAACTTATTTATAAATGGAACTTTGTCTGTGTGTGTGTGTGTGTGTGTGTGTGTGTGTGTGTGTGTGTATCCGTTACCTATAGACTCCGAAACGGCTGAACCGATTTTCTTGAAAATTTACACAGTTGTACTATAAGCGTCTGCGAGTGTTCTTAGCATGGTTTTGTGTCGAGGTATCTCCGATAAATATCGAAAATCGATAATCGAAAAAATCAGGTTACAGAAGGAGTGGTCCAATTTTAATCAAATTTGATACACTCATAGACAAAGAAATAAGAAACGATATTCAGAAGTTTCAAGGTGACAGTTCTTACAATAGTGCAGAAAATCGATAATATATATATATATATATATATAAAAGGCAAAATGTTTGTGTGTGTGTGTCTGTTTATCTGTCTGTAAGTCCTTTATACAAATCCACAACTTTTATCCGATTCTCACCAAACTTCACACAAATATTCTTTAGTCTGAGTCTGAGCTCCAGGACCAGGGATCAGTTTTAAAGCTTTCATTACACCCGAGCAACGCCGGGCTATATATATATATATATATATATATATATATATATATATATATATACTAGGTGCGATGGTAAATTGTCGCAATTATTTTATTATTTCAAATATTCTTTAGGCTTAGTCTGAGCTCCAGGTCCATGGATTAGTTTTAAAGCTTTCATTACACCCGAGCAACGCCGGTCTATACTGCTAGTTAATTGTAAAATAGAAACTATAACCAAATTTATAATCGTAAGAACGAAAAATATCTGCCTTAAATAAAATATATTTCATTTCAAGTACATCATTGGAAAATACGAAAACTTAAGAAATCAGCGTAGGCTAGGTGACAAAAATCTAAGCCGGACAAACATAGACGTAAATACAATCGGAAAATCATTAATGCAGCGTACTAGAGAAAAACTTCAATAATAAAAAAAATTGTAATATGAGCGCTGGTAAATAATGATTACTGAGGCATTAGTTATATAAATCCCAAAAACTAATTCGCTGATTTTCCAAAAGACAAATAGATAAAAGTACTGTCTGAAGTAAGCCAGTTATTTCCACAAGAAGTTGTGAATTCAATACCTTGCTACAGCAGAAGTGAGAAAAAACTTGGTGAGTTGGAAATAACAAGAAAAAGAGATATCCATAGCACGTGGAATAATCGAAATTCCAACGTATATCACCTGAAGAATGCTGGAGCGTACAGCAACCGAAACGTCGTGAATATGACGACAACAGTTTAAATAGTGTAAATACATTCATTCAGTTAAGTGGCACACGTGATACACGCTTTGGGCGATCATGTTTCGAAAGAGACACGACTGACTGGGCAGAAGGGTTCCCGCAGTAGGTTGCCATTGCTTTCTACGGTAGACCGGTTGCCAGCCAAGGCTATAGAACTCAATCTGTTCTATTATTTAACCCATAACTGGAGGGAACAGATGGATTAATACCTTTCCCAAGGGTATTTGTGCGTAAGTGAATGCAAGGAAATCTACTGGAATTCGAACTCTGCTCCCCAATTTCTCGTTCTGAGCCGATATCTACTGCACCACAACGCACATCCTGTAAATATGTTAAATAGTCTGAATAGAAAATGACTTATCAATTTTTTAGAAGATAGGATATGTCTACTTAATAATTGCAATCAGCTTTCTATGTTTCACGTGGCTAACAAAGGAAGTCAGCAAACAGTTTTTTTTTCTTCCAGATATTCTAAGCAAGAAATGCGGTTATTAAAACAAATGCATCATCGATTTCTCGACTTTCAAAAACCCTCTAAAGCGAGGTTATTCCAAGGGAACTGGAGGCCCGCCCATTATTTATTATCGGTGGGCGTGATCTTAACTGTTTCAAATGCGCAACTGACACAGTCTCGATGGCTGGGAACCTTAAGAAAAATTACAGAACTGCTTAGTCAATGGGGTAGAAGAAAAATGAGAAAATGACTAACCATTAACCATTAACCAAGAAGACAGAAAGTCTGGTCATAAGCAAGAAAAAAAAAGTCGAAGATAGGAGTTACAGATTGGGTATATAATCATCAGCAGGTGTAGAAGTCCAAATATCCGGTAAGCGTTTTAACAGATGGAAAATGCGACACAGAGATCTGAACAAGCTTTGAACTAGCGAAAGAGGTGTTCCAAAATTTAAGCAATGTACTGAGAAACTTAAACATTGTTGTTATAAACAAGCAAAAGGGTGTGGGATTGCATCCATCCTTTTATATATATCAGCGAATAATAGACAATTTACATGAGGACGCGGAAAAAATATAGAATGAGCAAAAACGTGGTTCTACAGAAAAATGAAAATATTAATTATTTGGAACATTCCATTCTTCTTTCTATCAAAATGGCTGATGCTAACCTCCAGGTGAACGATTCGTTGCGCTTTTTGGACTAATGTTTTCGTCTGACATGAAGTGGAACGATTATATTGAATTGTTTGTTAGAGTTGCAGCTAACCATCTTGGTTCAGTGTCTTATGCTAGAATATATTACCCGCAAGAATCTAATATATTTATAAGTTTACTATTCATCCTTCCTTTGAATATTTTGAATATATATTTGAATATTGCTGCTACTTTTGGTCTGGTGATTCTGCCATATATTTAGATTAGATAATCGTGATAAAATCCAAAGAATCTGCAACGTTATTGGTCCTGACATGGCATCCCGGTCTTCGTCATTTTCCCACCGTCGTAATGTGTTCCTCTGCGTGTTCTGTACATACTTTTATGGTATTATTCTCACGAACCTTCTTCTTTGGAACCTAGATTTTATGAATTTAAGCGCAGTACTTGATAGGCGGTAAGGTCTCAGAATTTTACAGTTAAAATGTCTAATCGTAAGTTCTTTGTTAACAGATTCTCCTCTCATACTCGTCGCCTGTTGAACTCTCTTCTGGCTTCTTGCTTTCCTGCAAACTTTGATCTTCAAAGTACGTAAACGGCAATTGATGTTGCATTTAACATTTTGGAGATTAAAGCTATTGAGATGTTGAAGAAAATATAACAGATGGATGGGAATCAAGGAGATAAATGAAACCAATTGACTTTGCATTTAAACTTTTAGTGATTGTAGCTATTGGGATGTTGAAGAAAATATAAGGAATGGATTGGAATCAAGTAGATAAAAGGTAGCAATTGACGTTGCATTTAAACTTTTGGAGATTGTAGCTATTGGGATGTTGGAGAAAAGATATGAGATGGATTGGAATCAGATAGATAAAAGATGGCAATTTACGTTGCATTTAAATTTTAGGAGATTGTGGCTATTGGGATGTTTAAGAAAAGATAAGAGATGGATGGGAATCAAGTAGATAAAAGATGGCAATTTACGTTGCATTTAAACTTTTGGAGATTGTAGCTATTGGGATGTTGGAGAAAAGATATGAGATGGATTGGAATCAGATAGATAAAAGATGGCAATTTACGTTGCATTTAAATTTTAGGAGATTGTGGCTATTGGGATGTTGAAGAAAAGATAAGAGATGGATGGGAATCAAGTAGATAAAAGATGGCAATTTACGTTGCATTTAAACTTTTGGAGATTGTAGCTATTGGGATGTTGGAGAAAAGATATGAGATGGATTGGAATCAGATAGATAAAAGATGGCAATTTACGTTGCATTTAAATTTTAGGAGATTGTGGCTATTGGGATGTTGAAGAAAAGATATGAGATAAATTGGAATCAAGTAGATAAAAGGTAGCAATTGACGTTGCATTTAAACTTTTGGAGATTGTAGCTATTGGAATGTTGGAGAAAAGATATGAGATGGATTGGAATCAGATAGATAAAAGATGGCAATTTACGTTGCATTTAAATTTTAGGAGATTGTGGCTATTGGGATGTTGGAGAAAAGATATGAGATAAATTGGAATCAAGTAGATAAAAGTTGGCAATTGACGTTGCATTTAAATTTTTGGTTGTTGTAGCTATCAGGGATGCATGCAAATGGAAGTGAGTTCTACAAACCGGAACTGCGAGAAAATAAACTATTAGAGTAGAAGTGGCGGTTACATTTAACTATTTCGACGATAAAAGGGTGGGACCTAGATGCCAATCTTGCAGAACGAGTAAATATATGTTGTCCGGTAACCAGGAAAATCAGCTCGTCACAGCAGTTGCCATGTAAATAACTGTAGAAAAGACAGCAGAAAGTCACACCAATTCGATAAGAAATTGACTAAAGACCAAGTGCTAAGTCCTGGTTGATTATATTGCAGATCGTCCTTTGGATTTTGTCTAGAACCTGAAGAAGAATAGTAGGAACACCCGACCAGAGATGGCAACAGTATTCAATACACGGGCAAAAGATCGATTTTATAAAAATAGATTTTGACGAGAAAAACTTCTTGGCCCCACAGAGTGACCCAACGTTCCTAACAGTAGATGCAGAAATGAATTCAATGTAGTCATTCCATTTTAGATCATTTGAGAAACTAAGGCTAGGAAGCTGAAGTATCAAACGATCATCCAGAAATACCGTGGCTCTGGAACTTACATATAAGGCCAGCATGCCAAACAACTCTGTCAAATGCTTTCGAGATATCAGGAGCAACATCTCAAGCCTCACCGTTCTCATCAGGAGCCTGGTATATATATATTCAGTGATGTCGTTAGCGTATCAGCAGTAGACATGGTGAAGTAGAATCGTACTGTTTGTCAGAGAGAATGTTGTCACTTCTTAATAGGGCTTCTTTTTATTATTCTTTCACCCTTTGTGCATTAGTGGCTTTATTGCCACTATTATTTATAATACATTTATTTATACAATATTTTATTGACTATTATCATTTTATTGATAAAATGATTGAAAAAAAAAAGTGGCAAAAGAAAGATTTATACTCAAAATCACGAAAAGACAGCTGAAATACTTTTTTGAATATTATAAAAAAGTGTGCTTGGAAAACTTAACGCTCATGGAGCATGTTAATGGCAACAGAGATAGAGGAAAGCTAATTACCTGACGAACTTGTTTGAATCGATGTCAGAATTGGAGAGGATGCTTTATCAAGGAGAAAAATATGTTACAAAGCTGAAATGTTGTGGAGAATCGTGATCGCTTAGGGACGCGACACAGAAAAAATGAATATATACTCCTTGTTTTTGAAAATGACTAAATGATGTTTGAAATCGCTAGAATACACACGGACGACTTATTTTACCATAAACTGGAACCAAAAATACATTTATACAAAATACAACTGTAATGGTGAAATTTACGTTTACTTATAGGGAAGATTTCAATATTTATTGATCGAATCGGTGTTAGTGTTGATTGAACTTTATAGAATTTCTTATAGGGCAATTCTTCAAAAAGTTAGACTTCTTAAGTCCACTGACTTTTAACAATTTTCCTAATATTGATGTATATCGGTCCTCGTACGATCATTGAAATTATGCAATTTCAAGTCTGATCAATGCCTACAGTACTTTGCAAAAGTATTAGGACAAGAACTATTTTATCTTTTATGAGGCATCAAAATAACTGCGACAATTTACCAATCGCACCTAGTATATATACAGTACTGTGCAAAAGTATTAGGACAAGAACTATTTTATCTTTCATGAGGCATCAAAATAACTGCGACAATTTACCAATCGCACCTAGTATATATACAGTACTGTGCAAAAGTATTAGGACAAGAACTGTTTTATCTTTTATGAGACATCAAAAGAAAGTTTAAAATCATCACTGCCCTAACACTTCTGCACACTACCGAGGACAGTAGTGGGGGGTCATAAAAACCTCACTGAAATTCAAATACAGGTAGAAAAGCCAAGCAAATTGCTAATAAATATTGATTATTTAAAACTAGGTGTAAAACAAATGTATTAAAAAGAAGTCATATTAATTTTTTCCAATTTTCTGTTAAACAGGTTATTTTGAAACTATTCATTATTCAATTATCCTTGGATATGACTAACTTTTTTCTTATTCCCCCCTCTTGAATTGATAAATCTAATGATACTTTGCAAGACACACTTTGTGAACAAATACACGTTGCTTAGCAGGAGATACTACTGGATACATTGAAGAAGCTTGTGATGTCAATGCCTGACAGAATGATGACTGTGATCAAAGCAAAAGGCTATTATACTAAATATCAAATTTAATTTGTAAAAACTATTTTTTCTTGTTAAAGCATTTGTTTTGTAAATCAAATCAAATTACTTTAATTAAATTGTTTATTTTCTGTCAATATGTCTCATAAAAGATAAAATAGTTCATGTCCTAATACTTTTGCACAGTACCGTATATATATATATATATATATATATATATATATATATATATATATGTATATATACACTAGGTGCGATTGGAAAATTGTCGCAATTATTTTATTATTTCAAAGCAAAAGGCCATTATACTAAATATTAAATTTATTTTGTAACAAGTATTTTTTCTTGTTAAAGCATTAGTTGATCAATTCAAATAAAATTACTTTAATTAAATTATTTTCTCTCAATATGTCTCATAAAAGATAAAATATTTCTTGTCCTAATACTTTTGCACAGTACTGTATATATATATGTGTGTGTGTGTGTGTGTGTGTGTGTGTGGTAATTATTATTCTATTATCCTTGGATATGACTGACATTTTTCTTATTTGGGAACAAATACAAGCTGTTTGGCAGGAGATACCATTAGATACATTGAAGAAGCTTGTGATGTCAATGCCTGACAGAATGAAGGCTGTGATCAAAGCAAAAGGCTATTATACTAAATATCATGTTTATTTTGTAACAAGTATTTTTTGTTAAAGCATTTGTTGAGTAAATGAAATAAAATTCATTTAATTAAAATATTTTCTGTCAATATGCCCCATAAAAGATAAAATAGTTCTTGTTTTAATACTTTTGCACAGTACTATAGATGAGTGCCAGCTTGCAAAATACCAGGTGTTATAGGCTTGGATAAGCGGGTGGCTTAATGGATAAAGAATTTGGAAATCATGGAACCGATTTCCAATTTCAGTCGGCTTTGTTCTATTCATTTGCGCGCAAATACCATTGGGAAAGGCATGAATCCACATCTTTGTCACAAGTTATAGATTAATTAGTAGAAGTTACATCAATAAAAACCGTTGTTATCTCAAAAATGATTCTTACAATCTAAAAATTTTAACCCTTTAGAGAACCTTCAAAAGGTTGATAAATCATAAAGAAAAGACAAATTAATCTAGTATTTATTATTTTCTCTTTGTATTTCAAGCGCCACCCATTTTTTTTAATCATCTGACCCCAAGCAAGGCATTCCACTGCCACTATTGCGCATGGGGCTACATAGGGGAAGGTAAAGAGAAGGAGTGGTTAGACATAGGGAATGTCAGGAGGAAGTTGACAGATGAGTAAGGATACCGAGGATGAGGGTTGGGCAGATGGGAAGAGTGTTTGATAGAATGGGAGCAGGTTAGTGTGTTAGGAGATGTCTATTGACCTTACATTTAAACTCCTAGAGATTGTAGCCGTCGGGGAAGCAATCGTGTGGAAGAGAATTCCACAGTCGGGAAGTGCGAGGAAAGAAACTGTTGGAGTAGAAGTTACGGTTGCATTTTATCGGTTTCATTGTAAAAGGGTGGGATCTAGTTGCTAATCTAGTATCTCGTTCAAATACGTATTTAGGGGGCACTAGTGATCTAAGTTCATCGGAGCAGAAGCCGTGAAAGTATTTATAGAAGAGACACAGGGAAGCCACGTCGCGCCGGTGTTTTTTGTTTTTGTTTTTTTTGGTGTTGCTATTTTGGAAGTCTTCAAGTCGTGGTTTTTGATATTTGATAACGCCCTTGTCTTCTTTAAAACTTTTCATTAGCTTGATGGCATCATACTACAGTTTTAACTTAAACAGTAAATAGTAAAAATGTTGAAAACAAGAATTAACCTTATTGATTAAGATAACCCAATTCTTAAATTAAAAAGAATTACGAAGACTATTTTATTAACATCATCACTCAACGTTCGATAATATATATATATATATATATATATATATATATATATATATAGCCCTCTGGTTACTAGCGTATGGTACATCATACGCTAAAAGTCTGCCTCCTTCTATCTAGCGCCCATAGATCAAAGGCAGAATCGCCGACTGACGCCAATTCGGTCGGGTTTCAATCCTGGGTTAAAAGCAATCGTATGCCTAACTGTACTGATGAGCTGTGATACAGCGAAACAGATCTGTCTGCGGATGACTATTTAGGCTCTCACACCCTGATTGAGCACTCTGGAAGAATGGTAGACTTTGAAAAAAACAGTAGCTATTCTAGCATCTACGCATCGCTCATTCAGTAATGAATTAGAGCACTCCTGTTACTGGCGTGTGTGTGTCTGTTTGCCTGTATTTTTTTCAGCCCTTTTATTTTAGTTTTTGCTTCGGTTTTGGCTCTAAGTAGGTATAATTGTAGTTCTTAGAGTCAGCCACGATACCAGTTACTCAGAGGACTTATTTAGCCTTCAAAATTCCGTTTACGACAAAGAAAACTTATTTGATATCGATACCAAGAAATCAAAATTTGACTTACATCCATTCATTTTTCTTTCAGTCTACGGTTTCGCTTTAACTGGAAACAACTATTGTTTTTTAGTCTTTCGTGCCAACGTCCAAAGAGTCTGAGCTCCAGGACCATGGATTAGTTTTAAAGCTTTCATTACACCCGAGCAACGCCAGGCTATACTGCTAGTATATATATATATAAAGTAAATGTTTGTCACTTAGCTGATTGATGTTGACCTCAGCATCTCTACCTCAAAGTTTTCGTAAATAGATCTATCCGTCGATTCCTATGTATTTTCTTTCGTAAAAACTATCTTTAAGCGAACTCCGTAATTATGCAAGCCTTTTTTTTGCGCTAAATTTGTCTATAAGTTATATAAATAAAGTGATCTCAAAACTTGTTAACAATGCGGAAGTCGACGCAGTCTCTTCTTCCATTTTCTCTACATGGAATTGTTTTGTTAAATATGCCCTGACCATATTGAAACTTGTTCCACTTTGTTTTAAACAGAAACTTAACCATTCCATTAAATTATTCAAGTCATAAATCTGTAGACCTGCACTGTTTGCAAGAACGCGTTGCATTCCCATAGAATTATTGATTGATTGATTCGTTTTCTACGATTCATCAGCTCTTTACGGGTTATATAAAGCCAGAAAATATTTTTAGATTGTCAGAATTTATATTTAATGATAAAAGTTAAGTGATGCACGTCTTAGTATTTAACCCACAGATGGGGGAGAAGAAGTGGATTCATACCTTTCAGAAGGTTATTTGCAAGTAATTGAATATAACGAACCCAACTTGAATTCGAACTTGACTCTCCTATTAACAGTTCTAATCCATTATCCATTACAACACAACCCGCACCTCCAAGCATACTCCACCTGGTACTGCCAAGCAGTCATCTATCTAGATACTGAGCAGGTTCGACGTTGCTTAACTTTGTAGATCGTACGGGAATCGAATTTTTCAGCCTGCAGATATTTAGGGTGGAATCTCTAAGAAACTAGAGAATTCAATTGAACATTCCGCGATCGATAAAACAAAAATATTTTTAAGTATTTGTTAGACTTCGCTAAACTGAAGATCACGTGATGCAATCTGTCCAAGCTCTTTAATCAAGAGACATATCTCATTTTATCTATAAACAAAAGTTTAGAGCAAAAGAAACGTTTTTGTTGGGGAAGGTTTTCGTCAATAAACAGAAATAATTAAAGCGGTAAACCCAAAAGAACAGCAGATAATCAGAGTAACAAAAAAACAAAAAAAAAAAACAAGGAGGGAATAAATAAACAATGGATCTGAAAGTCGAACAGACAAGCAGACGACATTTCAAACAAACTGAAGATAACGAAATCGTCCATATTAATATCTACGAACAAAGACACTGGATATACTTAGTAAAAGAAAGAAATAAAGTATTTCAGAAATACAATTTTTGCTGAACGAGAAACTAGGTTGAAAATAATAAGGACATTAATGATATGATTACTGACACACGAAAACTTGTCAATCATTTAGAAAATCAACGGATGTGGGATGAATAGATTCAATATTCGGTGTTCGACCAGCGCCATTCCTTACCAGATGTTCTTCTGAAGGTATTTACATCGAATGCGAATACCATTTTATAGAGTCAGTCAGTTAAGTGCCATACGTGATACACGCTTTAGGCGATCATGTCTCGAAAGAGACATGACTGACTGGGCAGAAGATTATCCCGCAGTAGGTTGCCATTGCTTTCTGCGGTAGACTGGTTGCCGACCAAGGCTATAGAACCCAATCTGTCCTGCTATTTAACCCATAACTGGAAGGAAGAGACGGATTAATACCTTTCCCAAGGGTATTTGCGCGTAAGTGAATGCAATGGATTCAACTCAATGACCGATAAAACTGAAGACTGGACATTTTAATTTATAAAAACAGTATGATCCTTGAAGTAATGAAAAATTTGAAAAATTTGAAAAATAAAAAAGTTTTGATTAAATCAGCTGCAGGCGAGTTTTCAAAATTTTTAAATATTCGGTTCAATAATCTTACGAAAGAAAGAAAGAAAGAAAGAAAGAAAGAAAGAAAGGCTGGAATTATGTTGTTAGAAAAAAGAAAGAAAGAAAGCCATCATTTAGAAGGAAAGCAAGAACGAAGAACAGATAGAAAGAAGAAAGAACGAACGAAAGAAAAAAACGAAAACAGAAAGCAGTTATGTTTTAGAAAGAAAGAAAGAAAGAAAGAAAGAAAGGCAGGAATTATGCTGTTAGAAGAAAGAAAGAAACAAAGAAACAAAGAAAGAAAGTCATCATGATTTTAGAAGGTAAGCAAGAATAAAAGAAAGAGAAAAAAAGAAAGAATTAAAGAAAGAAAAAATGAAAAACAGAAAGCAATTATGTTTTAGAAAGAAAGAAAGAAAGAAAGAAAGAAAGAAAGAAAGAAAGAAAGGCTGGAATTATGTTGGTAGAAAAAAAGAAATAAAGCCATCATTTAGAAGGAAAGCAAGAACGAAAGAAAGAGAGAAAGAACGAAGAAAGAACGAAAGAAAGAAAAACGAAAAACAGAAACCAATTATGTTTTAGAAAGAAAGAAAGAAAGAAAGAAAGAAATCACGTTGTTAGAAAGAAAGAAAAAGAAAGTAAAAAGAAAAAAGTAATCATGTTAGAAAGAAAGAAAGCCATTATGTTATTAAAAAGTAAGAAAAAACAAAAGAAAAAACAAAAGAAAGGAAACAATTATTTGTTATAAACAAAAAAAAAAGAAACAAAAAAAGAAATTAATTATTTCTTCTTCATAAAAGAAGGAAAGAAATTTACCTTATTGAAAAGAAAGAAATAATTATCTTCAAGGAACAAAGTAAAACAATCATCTAAAACAAAGGCACTAACAGAATAAAAGAAAGAAAAAAAACAATTATTTCATAAAACATTAATCATTTGTTCTTATCACACATCCTACTTCTAAAAGAACATACCATGTTGGTACTCGTTACGCTAGTAACCTTCTTCTTTATGTGCCGTCTCCCCTCAGGTCGTGGCGATCTTGGCCCTCCACAACTTCTTGTTTTTAATAATCTTTCTCTATTATTTCTCCCAAACCCTCTTCCGCCATCCGTTTATTCACGCTCATGATATGCGTTGTGAATATCAGATTTTCTAAGCCTTCTTTCCTGATTATGGACCCAAGAAGCACCAATTGTCTCTTCCTGATGTTAAATATGAGTTTATTTTTTGCTTACACTTTCTCAAAGAATTCGTCGCTGCTCATGTGTTTGATTCATGATATCCTCAGCATGCTTCTGTAGAACAACATTTCTGCTGCTTCAAGTCCCTTTGAAGAGGCTTACGGTCATATCACGTTGAATACACCGGTTCTCGCTTGATCACCGAAGTTAAGCCACGTTGAGCTTGGTCAGTACTTAGATGGGTGACCGCTTGGAAATACCAAGTGATGTAAGAATTTAGTGACGGATGTGCGGGCTTACGGCCATATCACGTCGAATACACCGGTTCTCGCTCGATCACCGAAGTTAAACCACGTTGTGCTTGGTCAGTACTTAGATGGGTGACCGCTTCGAAATACCAGGTGATGTAAGCATTTAGTGACGGATGTGCGTTGTAGTGCAGTGGATATCGGCTCTTAATACTCGAAAAAATGTATCACTAACCACAAAACTTATATAAAATACAACAATAAATTGTTGAAAGAAAAAGATATTACCAGCAATAAATAAATAAAAAAAATAGTTGGCAATAAATAACCAGCCGAGGTTGATTTGCCATAAAAAAAACAAACCAAACCATTTGAAGAGGATTGTCCAGCACGCAATGTCATGCTTATCAGTCTTTTTCCTTGTTTCAAGCGAAGTTTTCCTATTTCTTATTACTCTGCTTATCTTTTGAAAGGCCTCTTTGGCAGTCCCAATAGCCCTTCGGATTTCAGTGTCATACTTTCTGTCTTTTGTTAAAATACTTCCCTGATATTGAACGCTACGGTGGTAATAGACAAATTAAAAAACTCGGTAAACTTTGCGAGAAAAGGTAAGTAGAGCAAGGTTCAAAAGGACCCTATCCTAAAAAAACTGAGATAAAACTCTCACAGATCTCAAATAAGAACAAGGGTATTCACGAGGCAATACTCCATTTTTCGGTCTAATCTGACTCTTGTAAAGCTAAAGAATGGTAAAAGGAATCAGATTCTTCATGTCAAATGTTCAGTTCTTTGGTGCCTTGAGTTATGACTTTTATTTCCAAGACCCGACCTCAGTTGAACTAGACAGGATTGAAATATTCTCCTACGTATTCCTTTGGTAAGAACGGCGTTTCACTCCGAAGACCTCTTCCAAAGAACCTATACAGACTCTAGCGTGGGTCTTTTCACGGACATTTAACCCTTTCAAGTCTAGGATCAATAGCTATAGACCATATTACTGACGAGCGATTTCTTTTATCTTCGTATCACACATCTCATTCAGTAACAGATGAATCGATATTTGGCCTTTTATTGTGTTAACTCTAGTGTAAAACAACGATAAAAGTGGGACATGTATTTTTCCAAGAGCAATAGCTCAAAGTAGGGGAAGTAGGATTGGTTAGATATTGAACACAGCACACCGATTCCGATGTGACGACCCTTTAACCATTACACTATCCGCACTGGGAGAATATATCCCCCAAATCTAGACGGAAGAAAGAAAATGTAATCCACAAAAGCGAATGAAATAATAATAATAATAATAATGTGGATCCAAAATGCAGGTTCTGTGATAAATACCAAGAAACAATAGACCATCTAATCTCAGGTTGTTCTGTACTTGTCCCAAATGAATATAAAAATCGTCACGATAGAGTGAGGCAATATTTGGATAATGTGCAAACACTATGGAAAATATGTAAACAAATACTGGTATGAAAATCACCTAGCACCGGTTACAGAAATAGAAGATGTCACGATTCTACGATATTACACCATCTACACAGACAGAAAAATTGAAGCAAATAGGCCGGACATTATTGTTAAAAACCAGAAAGAAAAACTTTCCTATTAATTGATATAGCTTGTCCAGAAGATTGTAACAGAGCAACCAAGGAATTTGAAAAACTGTCAAAATATAAAGACCTGGAAATTGAAATAGAAAAAATGTGGAAATTGAAAACAAGAATCGTGCAAGTGATAGTAGGTGCACTTGGAATGATAAAAAATAGAACAAAACAACACATTGAAAGAATACCTGGAAACCCCAGCTTAAGAGATATACAAAAAAGTGGCTTGTTAAGTACACCCCACACATTAAGGAGAACTTTGTCTATGTAACGCTAGGAATGTTAGGGGAGATAGAAACAACATGAAATGGAGCCATGACAACACGCCACTACCTGCCTTAGGTCTCCCCGCAGACTTGGCAGGTAGTGCGACCATAGCAGAAATGGAAATATGATGAAAAATGACAAAATAATAATAATAATAATATAACAATCAAGGAATTTGAAAAACTGTCAAAATATAAAGACCTGGAAATTGAAATAGAAAAAATGTGGAAATTGAAAACAAGAGTTGTGCCAGTGATAGTAGGTGCACTTGGAATGATAAAAAAATGGAACAAAACAACACATTGAAAGAATCCCTGGAAACCCCAGCTTAAGAGATATACAAAAAATTATCTTATTAAGTACAGCCCACACACTAAGGAAAACTTTATCTATGTAATACTAGGGATGATAGGGAAGATAGAAAAACATGAAATGGAGCCATAACAACACGCCACGACCTGCCTTAGGTCTCCCCGCAGACTTGGTTGGTTGTGAGACCAAAGCAGAAATCGAAATATGATGAAAAATGACATAATAATAATATGCAAACAAGAAACGCTTTTAGATATGCAAATATCGGTAAACTTTTTTTCCAAAACAAATAAACCGGAAGTAAATGAAAAAGAAATTCTCCATTTTGAGAAGATTTTCGTAGAATCGATTTTTGTTTGCGAACAATAAAATCTCATAATCCCTCTAATCTTCCACATTTTTATCGCGATTCTCTGCCTCGTGTTCGCAAAAGAAGAAAAAACAATAAAAAATACAAAAATAAAACATTATTTTTCCCTTTCAACTAATGTGACGTCAACAATTCTAACATAGAAGGACACAAAACACTTAAAGGACACCTAACAAAAGGAGGGTAATTCGAGGAATTTTGCAGAATCACTGAAGCTTCTTAAAATAATCCCGTTTAGACTGATATATGTTTCCTTCTCCAAGACAAGATGGCATAGTCTGTCCTGCTATTTAATTCGTAGCTAACAATGCTGGGAAAATGGTCGGCTTCTGGTATCACCCCGAAAAGTATCCGAACATTTCATTCACCCACCCAATCAAGTGATAAGCTTTTGTGGGTAAAAGAATCTTAGCAAAGTTATTAAAAAAGGAGATTATAAAACGATTCGATGGGATAAATAACGATTGACACTGCATTTAAATTTTTGAAGAGCAAAATTGACTGAAAAGCAAGTAGTGCGAATGAAGAAAGTGTTAGCATAGAACTTACGGTAATGACAATGATAATATTAGTTGTTTCTCTAAATAAAAACATTTGGCATTCATTGACCGGGTAGAAAATACAGATTTCGGTTAAAACATTTTTTTTCAAAATAAGAAGATAAGTTTTTCAAGTTCAGAAACGGTTATCGCTCTTTCCAGTACTGATGGAGGTTTCCTTCCTAACGTTTTATTTAAAGTAGTGTGGAATGTCAACATTTTGATTATGCCACTATTTTCTTAGATTTACATGTAATATTAATTTTAGTTGTTAATACTGAATTTTCTCAAGAAGTTCTGCCAGAATTTGTCATCGACGGCCACAGTCTGAACAATATAAGGTACGCAGATGATACAATGTTAATATAAGACAAGGAAAGAAAACTACAAAATTTCCTACAATAAGTAGTTAAAGAAAGCGTAAAGAAAAGACTACATATAAACTACAAGAAAACTGAATGCATGGTCATCAGTAAACAGAGGAACCCAAAATGACAACTACAGGCTGGGGATACTAAAATCAAACAAGACACAGAAAAGACACAACATGAGCTACAGAAAATAGCTAAAGAAATCGAAAAGAATGGACTGCATATAAACTACAAGAAAACTGAATGCATGGTCATCAGTAAAAAGAGGAACCCAAAATGACAACTACAGGCTGGTGATATTTAAATCAAGCAGGTACAAAGATTTAATTTTTTTTCTGATATATAATTATTTCACCCCAACCAAGGCAGTATTGCAACTGTTGAGCAGGAGGTTATAAAAGAGAAGAGTGAAGAGAAAACAAACAGGTCACAAGGGATGTCAGAGAATGAGTAAGAGAAGACTAGTATGAAGAGTGAAACGTGTGAGTAAATGGAAAGGGAGAAGAACAAGATATAAGGGTTGTCAGGGAAAGGATGCGAGTCAAGCAGATATAGGACGGCAATTGACATTGCATTTAAATTTTTAGTTATTGTAGCTGACTGGGTAGGAAGCATATAAAGGGAATTACACAGGCGGGAAGCGAGAGAAAAGAAGCTACTAGAGTAGATATTACGAGTACATTTGATTGGTTTGGTTTCACTGTAAAAGAGTTGCTAGTCTAGTAGCTCGAGTTAATTCATGTAGAGAGGACACTACGGAGACAAGCTCATCGGAGCAGAAGCCGTGAAAGTATTTGTAGAATAGACAGAGAGAAGACACTTTACGTCGGTGAGAAAGTGATTGCAACTGAGCTATCTGGTCGGGATCGAATACATTGCAGATTCTCTTTTGGATTTTCTCGAGAACTCCGAGGTGAATAGCAGGGGAACCCGGCCGGATATGACAACTGTATTCAATGCACGCTTGGATGGTAGATTTATATACATCCAATTCAGACGTGGATTCAGACAAGAAAATCTACCTGGGCCTCCAGAGTGAGCCGGCCATCCTAGCAGCAGATTTAGCTATTGATTCAAAGTAGACATTCCACTTGAAGTCGACTGAGAGAGTTAGGCTGAGGAAGTGCAGTGTATTGTTTTCAAGGAGACTAGCTAGATCCATGGGATAAAAGATCTTGTCTATGGTGATTAAAGAATAGCAGCTTTGTTTGTTCCTAAATATGTTATGACGGATTCAAACACCAAGTTTTATTTAAAGTATTTCGAAAACTATGCGATTATATTAACAAGGCAGTGGTGACAAATTCGTGTCAAATCTATTTCAGTTCAATTAAATTTCCATTCAACAATTTTCCCGTCCTTATAAAAAAAATACAATTTTCAAAATCTGTGGAAATGGTAAATTTTAGCATTTCTATAATTGTAAATCATTTTTTATGAAAGATGAAAGAACCGTGATTTGAGTTGAGATGGGATGATTACCTGCAGGTGTAATTCTAATTAATGCATATTTGACAAAAAAAATCATGAGAAAAAAATCATTGAAATTGAGAGATTTTTTTTTTATGGTTGTTAAAGTCAGACTTACTTTAGATTTTGACTAATTTCTCGTTGAAGAAGTTCTCGTCTTGATGTGACGCTGATCATCGCGTGATCTGCCTCCAAATTATACCCACCGCATCTCCCGCCAATCATCGTCTGCGTGTAAGGCTACGGTTCATATCTCACGAATTCTCCTTTTTTTGACAGATCACGTTCGCCGGCTTAAATTTCACCGTTTGTTTTCGTCTGTACTAATTTTCTCCCATTTTTTTCTTTCTTTCTTTCGAATCGGATGCTTTTTTATCTGATTAGAATCCCATCTTTTTCTTCTTCTTTTTTTTTCACTTTTTATCTATTTGCTATATCTACTTTCTTCTTCTTTTCTTTTATTAAATTATGTTTTTTCTTTCTTTATTATTTCTTGAATTCATTTCTCCTTTCTTCTTTTCTTTTTCTTAAATCTTCACCTCTGTCTATTTATATTTTTATTAAGATCATTTTGCTTCATAGATTCTCTTCTAAGCAGGTTCCATTAAGTAAAGTGAAGACTATCATACACCCATAAGATTTATTGACAAATATTAATGCTAAAACTCTTCGGCTGACCTGAAGCAGACTACCACTACGTTTAATTTCGTTGTTTTTCATTTTTTTTTTTTTTTTTTTTTTTTTTTTACATTTTTCAGAGCAGTTCTATCGATTCTTACTTAAACTGTCCGATTAACAAAAAGAATTTTGAAAAATTACAATATTTAAGCAAATTTTATTTGGGGGGTCAGTTTCTCATACAACGTTAAAGTAGATCGATCCTCCATTTTCAACCCACTCGCGTTTGTTTATGTTAATTTCGTTGTTTTTATTTTCATTTTTTTTTCTTTTACTTTTTTCAGCGCACTTCTATCAATTGTTATTTAAACTTTCCGATTATAAAATAAAAAATTGAAAAATTACAATATTTAAACAAATTTGTGGGGGGCTAGTTTCTCATACTACGCTAAAATAAAACGATCCTCCATTTTCAAACCACTATAAGGTTGTATGAAATACTGCCACCCCCCCCCCCCACGTAAAATTGTTTAAATATTAAAATTTTTGCAAATTTTTGTGTCATTCGTAAAGTTTAAGGTGTAAAAGATAATATTGCACTAAAAAAGTCCAAAAAATTGATAATGAACAAATTTACAGATGGCGGTAATGTCGGACCGGCAACTGGTTTCGAAATAGAGGCTCGATTTACTACTAAGCTAAGAGGGTAATCGATAGGACTGATCTGAAAAAAGTAAAAAAATAAAAATAAAAAAATAACGAAATTAAACGCGGTGGTAGTCTGCTTCAGGTCCGCCAAATCTTCTTCTTCTTCTCCTTCTTCTTCTTCTTCTTCTTCTTCTTCTTTGTGCCGTGTCCCTTCAGGACGTCGTCGATCATTGCTCTCTTCTACCTCCTAACATTTTCAGACCTTAAAATTGTTTGTCTCTTTGACAAGCCGCTTAGCACTCATACCACAAACTATTCGCATGTGTTCGTCAGGCAGGTCACCCGCTGCCTTCACCTGTCCATTTTCGCTTTGATACGTCCTGTGAGTGTCTCATTTTCCAATCCATCCTTCATCATTATACGTTCCAGAAGTCTCAGCAATCTCTTTCTGATTCTATGCATAGGTTTCCTTTTTGCCTTGGCTTACAGCCTATCACGTTGAATACACCGGTTCTCGCTCGATCACCGAAGTTAAGCAACATTGAGCCTGGTCAGTACTTAGATGGGTAACACCAGGTGCTGTAAGCGTTTAGTGACGGATGTGCGTTGTGGTGCAGTGGATATCGGCTCGGAAAGAGAAATCGGTGAGTCGAGTTCAAATTCCAGTTGAGTACCCTGCATTTCACTTAAAAGCACTGGTACCCTTTGGAAAGGTATTAATTCGTCCAGTTATGGGTTAAATAACAAGAATAGGATTTGGGGACCCTGCCCTTAAAAAACAAATCCAAACGAATATTGATACTCGAAAAAGACAAAAGTATTACCAGACACAAAACTTATAAAAAGAACAATAAATTATTGAAAGAAAAAAGTATTACCAGCAATAAATAACATTTAGTTGACAATAAATGACCCACCGAGGTTGATCTAAACTTATTGATAAATGTATGTATGTGTGTGTGTGTGTGTGTGTGTCCGTTACCTATAGACTACGAAACGGCAGAACTGATTTTCTTGAAAATTTACACAGTTGTACTATAAGCGTCTGCGAGTGTTCTTAGCTGGGTTTTATGTCGAAGTTCCCCCCCCCGATAAATATCGAAAATCGAAAAAATCGGGTTATAGTAGGATTGGCCCGATTTTAATCAAATTTGATATACTCATAGACAAAGACATAAGAAACGATGTTCAGAAGTTTCAAGGTTGCAGTTCTTACAATAGTGCAGAAAATTTGATATCGATACCTGAATATCAAAATTTGCCTTACATCCATTCATTTTTCTTTCAGTCTACGGTTTCGCTTTAACTGGAAACAATTATTGCTTTTCAGTATTTCGTGCCAACGTCCAAAGCGTCTGAGCTCCAGGACCATGGATTAGTTTTAAATCTTTCATTACACCCGAGCAACGCCGGGCTATACTGCTAGTTTGCCATAAAAACAAAACAACCCACGTTTTTGTTTCAATTTTCTTTAAGAGATATTCGTTGCTAGCACGCAACGCCCATAGTATTCTCATCATTCTTATATAGATTCACATTTCTGCTATCTCTAGACTTCTTTTAAACTGCGGCTTAGATTTGGCACAAAGCCGAAATATGGGGTACCCAGTGAGGATCGGACTCACTACTAAGTTGTAATAGCTTCCAGCGAGACAGGCTTGCTAACCATTGCACCGCGTCGAGGTGCCGAAACTCTGAGAAGATTGTCCATCATTCACTACTATACAGTCAGTCAGTTAAATGCCATACGTGATACACGCTTGGGCGATCATGTCTCAAAAGAGACATGACTGACTGGGCAGAAGATTATCCCGCAGTAAGTTGCCATTGCTTTCTGCGGTAGACTAGTTGCCAGCCAAGGCTATAGAACCCAATCTGTCCTGTTATTTGACTCATAGCTAAAGGGGCAAGAGATGTATTATGTATTATATTATTAAGAAGAAATTAGTGGGGGATCAGTTTATTAATTCATAACAATATAAAACCGACCACCACTTTATGCCCAGTAAAAACCTTAATCATGTCTCCAACTATTATATTCAATCAGTCAGTTAAATGCCATACGTGATACACGCTTTGGGCGATCATGTCTCGAAAGAGACATGACTGACTAGGTAGAACATTATCTCGCAGTAGATTGCCATTGCTTTCTGTGGTAGACTGGTTGCCAGCCAAGACTATAGAACCCAATTTGTTCTGTTATTTAACCCATAACTGGAAGGAATAGACGGATTAATACCTTTCCAAAGGGTATTTGCGCGTAGGTTAATGAAACAAATTCAACTGGAATTCGAACTCGGCTTTAGTCAACCGCGAGTAAATATCTACTTTTCATTCGTTCCATACATTTTCTCCACGTGCTGCACCCTCCCCAACACACACACACATATTCGTTCACGGACCATCAATTATACTGTAAATTAAAGAATTTTACTTATGAGACAAAACATCCCGTTCATAACAACTGGCGACGAGGATTAGATAAGTGATATTACATAAAATTTCAGAAGTATTTTAAAATTCATCGCTTTATTATACGAGCGGCGTTCATGGTAGATTCACTTGGTGGGAGGAAGTGGGAGAGAAAGGATTAGCAGAACTCATCATAATCCCTTGGTTTTATTCACCAGGGAATCTAGGTGTGTCCCCTTGTCTTTTCAGTTTTACACCCAAAACTTAATCAAAGGCAATTTATTACTGACAGAATTACTTACCCACCAGCAGTTAGCTGTTTTTGGTTGCCCACCGCATTTTCATCACCCCCATCCTACGTTCTGCCATCCATTCACTCCAGCTGGTTGGGTAGGTGTCTCACTAACAATTGTCCCTTTTGCTTTTGATATATTTTGCGGGGTGAGTTTTTCAAGCACTCTTTCCTCAATATTTTTCAAAGGAATTTAAGTTCTTTCTTATTCTGATTATGTGTGTATACTAGCAGTATAGCCCGGCGTTGCTCGAGTGTAATGAAAGCTTTAAAAATAATCCACGGCCCTGGAGCTCAGACTCTTTGGACGTTGGCACGAAAAACTAAAAAACAATAGTTGTTTCCAGTTAAAGCGAAAACGTAGACTGAAGGAAAAATGAATGGATGTAAGTCAAATTTTGATTTCCTGGTATCGATATCGACTAGTTTTTTTTTCGTCGTAAACTGAATTTTGAAGGCTAAATAAGTCCTCTGAGTAAATGGTATCATGGTTGAGAACTACAAATATATCTACTTAGAGCCAAACCCGAAGCAAAAACTAAAATGGCTGAAAAAATACAGACATACAGGCAGATAAACAGACACACACACAAATATCTTACCTTTTATATATATATATATTATCGATTTTCTGTACTATTGTAAGAACTGCAACCTTGAAACTCCTGAATATCGTTTCTTATGTCTTTGTCTATGAGTGTATCAAATTTGATTAAAATCGGACCAATCCTTCCATAACCCGATTTTTTCGATGATTGATGTTCGATATTTCGGGGTTACCTCGACACAAAACCTAGCTAAGAACACTCGCAGACGTTTATAGTACAACTGTGTACATTTTCAAGAAAATCGGTTCAGTCGTTTCGGAGTCTATAGCTAACGGACACACATACACACACACATACACACACAGACAAAGTTCCATTTATAAATAAGTTTAGATTTGGCCTCCATTTTCCTTGAGACTTCGTCCTTGCTTACCTCATCAGTCCTGTATAATCAAATTTCTGTTACTTCTTTTCTTCTCTTTATCAGTTAGTAAATGGACGCACCCTCATTCGCTGCTACATAGAAAGATTGATATTATACAACAGTTCAGCACCCTTTCGTTCATTCATAATGAAAATTTCATGTTTCTTAATACATTACTTAGATTTTGGAATGTAAATATTGATATTTAAACTTCTCTACGTGCTTGTTTTTGAGACCTTTGATTCTAAGTTAAGATCATGACCAAACAGGTAAACTTGAAATAGCCAAATGCACCGTCACTTCTACTCTGACAGTTTCTTTTCTCGCATTTCATACTTGTGGAACTCCCTTCCGTTTCCTCGATTCCCTGATAACTCTAAAAGTTTAAGTTCAACATCAGTCACCATCTACACGTTCATCTTTTGTTCTGAACTCAATCCTTCCTGTTCTCTTTCAATTTCGCTGCAACTACCCACTGCGTACTAGTGGCATTCTTGTATTACTTTGGGTAAAATAATTAAAAAAATCTTTTATCATAACGTCTTTGTGTCTATATTTCTATTTTTCCCAGATAAAGTTGTCTTTTATGAGAAATCATGTGACTTTACTTGGACGTAATGTGCGTGTATATGAATAGAGGGATGTTTAAACCAATAATTCAGTAGCGAAAATTCCAATCTAGATAATTAAGTGTCGGTCATCCGTAATCTGTATTCAATCACGCAGACCAAACAGAAAGGGAGAATCATTGGCTAGAATTACCGTCTTTTCTTTAATCCAATGTTCATCGAATCGTTTCTACGTCCGGATATCTGCGTTCTATATTTATTTTATTTAATTCCTTATTTGTTTGTTTCAGTAAGTGTTGTCTAAGCATTTGTTAACGATTCAACGGAACACAGAATTATATTTTATTTCTCGTCGTCGAAGACGCATCAACTTTCAGAACGTTCCCCTGGTTTGATTGTCTAAAACTTCGGAAAAAAATATATCAATCCAATTTATTTATAATTATTTTCAAGCCAATAAACAATAAAATATTTGTCCTTGAAAACACAGGATAAGTTATTAAATGTTTATTCTCCAAAAATATTACCAGCTTATCGTTTCAATATAGTATCAATTTAGGCTTATATTCAAAATTAAGAGAGCCAAGAAAAGAGAAAGCGTAGGCGATAAATAAAAATCTTAACATGCTGAAAAAGTGACTGCAAACAATGCCAATGAATGGTGCTGAAAGTATGATATTAGAAACAAATGCAGACAGAGGAATATCTGAAATATCTGACGTAGAAAAGATGAGTAGTATAGATAAGTTATGTATACATAAAGGAATAAAATATATAGCCGTTAAGAGACGTGCTCCTCGACAGAATGCATAAATTAAAAGCGGTAATGATCATAATTGTTGTAGACCAGCTAACACCCCTCTAGGGTTCTCAAGAATGGAATTCTCTGTGGACCGGAATAGCTATAAAAATAAAACCTAATAGCAGTCTGAGATTTGGGAGTGTCATTAAGAGTCTGAAATTGACTGTGTGCAGCGGTTGTTCACTTTGTCGGACTTTCTGCCTTCAAGCTGAGAGGAACCTAGACGGGGTTCTGCCGAAGGGTAAAGCCTCGACTAGAGAAAAGTAGATAAGAAATTTTGTCCTAGTATACGAGATCGGTTTTACCTACGTTAATTGACCTTGTGCTGCATCTACCTCGGATTTCAGCCCACATGGGGAGGATGTAAATAATTCTGAGTATCTTTGACATTCTGAGGAGATCGACTGCGTGCGGCGGTCGTTCATTTTGTCGGACTCTCTGCCTTCGAACGGATTGGAACCCAGACGAGGCTCCGCCGAATCTCGTCTGGGGAAAAGCAGACTAGAATTTTTGTCTGCGCTTACGGACTTAATGTTCCCATTCAAAAGGCCTTGTGGTACATCTACCTCGGTATCTGTTCATGTGGGGACGTGATTAATACCTTCGGAGTGAAATTAAAGATTACTATCGGACTGTGCTCTCAGTGAATCTAACAACTTAATCTCTCCTCTCTTCTACTATTTGTTGTTCTGTCTTCTGGTGTTTGTCTTATTTGTATTAATATCCCTTAGCACGGATACTGTGCTGTAGATATTCAGCATACATCTTCTGGGTATCGACCTATCACCTCGATGATACAACAATATTAAAGAAAAATTACTTCACAAATGCAGTTAATTTGTCGGAGAACTCATGAAAAAGGAAAAACAAAACATAATACACGTATATAAAAGAACATGAAATATTACAATCTGTTGTAAGACCGGCACTGCACAAGATGAACATAAACAAATCAACAGAAACGAGTGGGATTGTAACATAAATGCTATCAGGCTTAAACGATTTCAGCATCAACAAAATTACAAATATTATAGAAGAAATAAATAATAACATTTTAATATTATTTTTTTTTATTGATAATAAAAATAATTATTATTATTATTATTTATGTAAAACGCAAAAAGTATTAAATTAAGATCCGTGTTTGACAAAATGAACAGAAGCAAGGGAGCAAGACCTGATGGAATTGTAATAGCTATGCTATCAAATTACATATAAATGAAATATACGACAAAAGTGTTATGGTGCCCTATCTACATTGGAATGAACTCTTCCTCCTTCATAAATATTAACCTGCTTGAAGAGGCACTCGAGACGCAGTGTAATTTGACAATTCGGACGGACACTTCTGTCTGCTGATTAATAACACTTATTTTGTATATATGTTCTGTTATTTTAATACACTGGTTCAACCTACCTTCTTCTTTTCGTGTCTTTCTCCCTGGCCCTAAGAAGTCACAACAAAAAGCCACACACCGGAGGGCTTTATTAGATCCATATTATTATATGAAGGCCGGGATAGCTGCTCGGATTGATGAAACGAAAAGCCGAGTTCAAATTCCAGTCGAATTCATTACATTATGTGCGTTGTGGTGCAGTGAATATCGACTCGGAACGACAAATCAGGGTGCCGAGTCCGAATTCCAGTTGAATTCCTTGCATTTGCTCAAATAAGCTTGGAAAAGGTATTAATCCGTCTCTTCCCTCCAGTTATGGGTCAAATAACAGGACAGATTGGGTTCTGTAGCCTTGGCTGGCAACCAGTCTACCGTAGAAAGCAATGTCAACCTACTTCAGGATAATCTACTGCCCAGTCAGTCAAGTCTCGAAACAGACATGATCGTCCAAAGCGTGTATCACGTATGGCACTTAACTGACTGATTGAATATAATTGTTGGAATAATGATTTCCCGCAGTAGGTTGACATTGCTTTCTGTGGTAGACTGGTTGCCGACCAAGGCTATAGAACCCAATCTGTCCTGTTATTTGTCTCATAGCTAGAGGGGGAAGAGATGTATTATATTATTAAGTAGTAATTAGTGGGGGATCAGTTTATTACTTCATAACAATATAAAACTGATCCCCCACTTTATGCCAAGTAGAAACCTTAATCATGTTTTCATTTATATTCAGTCAGTCAGTTAAGTGCCGTACGTGATACACGTTTGGGCAATCATCTCTCGAAAGAGACATGACTGACTGGGCAGAAGATTATCCCGCAGTAGGTTGCCATTGCTTTCTGCAGTAGACTGGGTGCCGACCAAGGCTACAGAACCCAATCTGTCCTGTTATTTAACCCATAACTGGAAGGAATAGGCGGATTAATACCTTTCCCAAGGGTATTTGCGCGTAAGTGAATGCAATGAATTCAGCTGGAATTTGAACTCGGCTCCCCGATTTCTCGTTCCGAGCCGATATCCAATGCACCACAAGTAAGAAGAATTCAAGATTCTTCCATTTTTTTTGGTGCCTAAGAAATTAGATGCAAATGAATGCGAGCTCGATTATAAAATCTAATCAACGACATATATTATAAAGAATATAGCCACACCCCGATTAATAAAACGGGTATCAGCATTTGATTGAAAATCGAACAATAAAATAAACAAGAAAATAGGACAACAACAGTATAGTTACGTCAAAGAAACAAGACATGCAATTGTTATATATTCAATTCAGAAAGATATATGCCTATATTCGATATATTATTTTAAAAAAAAACAGTTTCAATAGTACGATGCAAAGAACTATTTCAACTACCAGGAAAGCTTGATTTTGGGGGGAAAATATTAGAACAATCCATATCATATACTTGGTCAAACCACCTAAATCCGTGTAAAACATGAATTCAGCAAATACCATAAAATGAAAACCGGCGTTCGACAAGGACGTTACTTCTCTCGACATTTATTCAGCCCTTACATGATCCCGGGAGATTAAGTCCCACGGGGATTTATTATTATTGGCGGACACAATCTTAACAACAAAATGTATGCTGAAGACATAATGTTGATAGTAGACACAAAAAAATAAACTAGAAGCACTTTTATAGATACTAAAGTAATTATATCCAATAATTTTCGATAGCTAACCTTAAAACCAATTTAGATAAATGAAAAACTGTTATTTTTAGATTAAATTGAAAGCTAAAGGATTAAACTTACTATGTCCAGTAAACAAAATATTCTGGTGCATTTCAAATAGAAATTATATTTATTGGAATTCCAAATTTTTGCTCATTTTTAGTTAAATCATTAAATTTTTTTTAAATATTCGCATATTCGTAAACAAAAGTTAATTCTTGATTTTAAAAATTTAGCAAAGATAAAATATATATATCTGTGACACATTAAAATACTAAGAGTTATAAAGCATGTTAAGTTTAAGAGTTCGTCTTGCGTCCATTGTCTATAAAATTTTGTCATTTCTCAGAAATTAAGTTTGTATCCTCAGCATCTTTCTGTAGAACCATTTTTATTTTGTTTTGTTTCTCTTCTTCAGCTCTGAGAAGATTATCTAGGATTTACTAACATATTGGAGGACTGATATTACCTAAGAGTTCAGCAGTCTTTTCTTTGTTTTTAACAAAATGTCTCTGTTTCTTAATACTTTGCTTAACTTTTTAGGAGCCTCTTTTAAAGCGTTTGGATTTCTGTATCGTTCTTTCCTTTCCCAGTTAAAATACTTCCCAAATAATTTAAAATTTGTACTTGATTTATTTAAGATAGTAAATAATTTTTAAAATGGATTCTTAAACAAAAAGATATACTTTTTGAGTTATTTTTAGGAACGTCAGAACAGACACGTGTTTACATAAATGGCAAAGTACAGAGGTTGTGTTTCCTTTAGGTTTTTCCATCACTTTTTTTTTATTTCTGTAACATTTTTTTTAGCTTTTTGCCTTTGCGTCTTTTTGAATTCGTTCTCTCTCATTTTCGATTCGTATCCTCCTCACCTACATCAGTATTTCTGTCTACCATTTCTTGCCTTGCCTTTCTCTCGTGTTCTCGGCTTGTAATAAAATAACAATCAACAAATCTCGCAAAATCTCGCTTTCCGAAACGATATCAGCCGCATCGCTCACCGACATATAAACTAATCGATCGTCGTCTACTTTCTTTTCCCTTTACAGCTTTTAATAGCGACATTAATCGGAAGGTTTTAGTTTGGGATTTAAAAGACCGTATTGCGTGTCGAGTAAATATGCCGAGGATAACTGAGCAATGACGTCAAGGTTGAATTTATACCCGGCCTGTACTGCATGTATTTAAAGAAAATGGCAGCTTAGTGATGGCCGCATATTCTTAACATTTCCTTTTTTTTTTTTTTGAGAGTAGAAAATCCTCGTCTAGAACACGTTGAATCATCAGTGACGATCGAACTCACTATCATTTGCTCTCCATCTCCATCAATGTTCTCATGAGATTATTAAATTTATTTTCGCTCATCAAAGTTTCCAGCATTTCTTTTCACAAAAACTTTTATTCATACAAATTCATCGCATCTTTACTCAGTAATCAATTAATAGTATTATTCTTAAGTTTTTTCTGACCGTTCGTTTAAAATTTGTAGGCCACCATTTTTATATTCATGCTAATGGTAATATGTGCCGCTTCTTTATAAGAAAACATTTGGCAATCATTGACCGAGCAGCCAGTGATACAAAACTTAGGATATTTCTTACCTTACTGGTTACCAGACTGGGATCAAGGGGTACTATTTGTTCCCTTCATTTCTCATGATTCAGCAACACAACTATTGCTTTGTGAAACAAACTCCCGAGGGGATATTCCTTGAGCATTGGCCTCTAAGTCCAAGGTTAACTGATATATAGCTGATACGTCATTACAGTTGATTGGCTCACATACCTCCACAGTTTTTGAACAGAAGAAAGAAGTTTATCACTTGTTTAGAAGTGATTTTCCGATTCCTTCTAGATCTACACTATAATTCGAATGTCATCGACTGAACTCTGAAATATTATTCATTAATTAAATCTTGAGCATTGGCCTCTTTATGTCCAAGGTTAATTGATATATAGCTGACACGTCATTACAGCTGATCGGCTCACATTCACTATACTTTTTCTGAACAAGTGAAAGAAGTTTATCCCTTGTTTAGAAGTGATTTTCCGATTCGTTCTAAAGTCTAGTTCTACACTATACTTCGAATGTCATCGACTGAACTCTGAAATATTATTCACTAATTAAATCTTGACCTCTTTAAGGCTAGAGTCTGGCCTCATTAGTCGCATAGCCCCAAGAACCTAACTTCTTGCCCTTTCTTACGCTAATACAGCACTGCTTAGAAACCTTCTATCTATATTAACTGTTTTCTTTATAAGGAAGCATTCGACATTCATCGACTTATCAGCCAATACTACGTTCGGTATAAATTTTTAAATTATTACTGTTGTAACAATTTTTTCAAGAAAATAGGTTGCTCAATTCATTAACTTTTATCGCACCTTCCACTATTAATGGTGGTTTTCTTCCTAACCATTTATTTTAGGATGTCGTGTTAAATGCTCACATCTTGATTACATCATTACCTTCTCTCTGGATTACATGCGCGACGCATTTTATTTGTTGCACAGGTAACTTGAAGAGAAAATAATAGCATAATCTCGATGCTGCTATTCCAAAGTACTTCAAGCAAAAAGTTAGGAAGGAAAATCTGATAACTACCGAAAAATGATAGTTATAGAATTTGAAAAAAAACCCAATGGAGAGGCACTAGCTTCTGTTAAAATGGCTATGATAAATGAGAAGCGTGATCTGAATTAAATCTGAGGTGGTAGCAAATGAAGATTATGAGAATAAGGAGTTGAGATAACGAGTGACCGTTTTGTCTTACAAATGAATACGGCGGAAATGAGATTGATTCGAGTCCGTGGAGACAGCATGTCATTTTCTAGCCGTAAAGGGCTAGACTTGTGGAAATAAAGAATAAAAGCTCTATCTGAACATTTAACAAGGTAACTCTTTACTTTGAGTGACAATTCAGAAGAGTTATTTGATAGTGATCCAAAATCGGAATACTAATAAATTTTGGAAATTCAAATATGGCAAAGATCCTGGGTATGACGGTAAACTACATCCGGCAGCATAGCCTCTGATTGGGAGGTTGTGAGGAGCATAGAACCACCACTTAAATGCTGTTGTTCTCAGGTCCACCCTGACCCGGAGTGGTAGCACCTGTTAGGGGGTCTTAGCTATGGGCAAATAGTTAACCCCCAAACTGGGGTTAAAACACTATGGAAATATAAAAATCGACTTTTATAAAAAAAAAATTATATAGTTTTGAAAAAATATTACCAACAATACATTTTCTATGGAAGGTAATTATTACCATAATATTTTTACAGGAAAAAAATTATTGCCATCATACGTTTTGGAAGGAAAAAATATTACCACCAATACATTTTTTAATAGAAAACTAAAAGACTTCTTCAGTTTTCTAAAATAAAAATAATTTTTCTCAAAATTTGACTAAATCAACATTCTCACTATAATCGAACAATAAAAAAAATGCTTTAAAACCTTAACGCATTTGGCATTAAATAACCAACAGAGATTTACATGCCTTTAAACAAGTCTCAAACTCAAACTTCACTCAAATATGGCAAATGAAAGCCGTAAATAATTCCATCATAGAAACAGGCGATGGACTAGGTAAGTAAGAATCTACGTCACATAACATTTATTCCAGGATATGGTTAGAATTGTTCTATTTTATTATTACTTATTTTTGTAAATCTCTTATTGTGCCTAATAAAATCTACGGTAATAACGACTCTTCTATCCATCATATAATTTTATTACAGAATATTGTTATAAATATTCTTTATTATTAATAATTATTTTTGTTGATCGCTTATTTTCCCTAATAAGATCTAATAAGCAAAGACGGAAAAAGCTGTTTAAATATAAAAATACTAGCAGTATAGCCCGGCGTTGCTTGGGTGTAATGAAAGCTTTAAAACTAATCCATGGTCTTTGGATGCTGACACAAAAGACTAAAAAGCAATAGTTGTTTCCAGTTAAAGCGAAACCGTAGACTAAAGAAAAATGAATGGATGTAAGTCAAATGTCGATTTCCTGGAATCGATATCAAATTGTCTGCATTATTGTAAGAACTGCAACCTTGAAACTTCTGAATATCGTTTCTTCTGTCTTTGTCTATGAGTGTATCAAATTTGATTAAAATCGGACCACTCCTTCTATAACTCGATTTTTTTGATTATCAATTTTTGATATTTATCGGGGGTACCTCGACACAAAACCTAGCTAAGAACACGCTTATAGTACAACTGTGTAAATTTTCAAGAAAATCGGTTCAGCCGTTTCGAAGTCTATAGGTAACGGACACACACACACACACGCACAGACAAAGTTGCATTTATAAATAAATTTAGATAATATGCTTTTTTTTAAATTTTTCATGTTTTCTATAACTAAATTTTTCTTAGCGTCTATCATTGTTAAAGCTCTTACGGTTCTTGCTTGCAGTTTTTTATTAAGACGAAAAGGAATGTAATTCCTTTTTATGTATGTGTGATAAAGAAGAGACACGGGAGAAATTGACGTTGAATATTTGTCGCAGATTATTAAGGTGGATGTGCGTTGTGGTGCAGTGGATATCGGCTCGGAACGAGAAATCGGGGAGCCGAGTTCGAATTCCAGTTAAATCCATTGCATTCACTTACTCACAAATACTCTTGTGAAAGGTATTAATCCGTCTCTTCCCTCCAGTTATAGCAGGACAGATTGGATTCTATAGCCTTAGCTGGCAACCAATCTACCGCAGAAAGCAATGGCAACCTACTGCGGGATAATCTACTGCCCAGTCAGTCATGTCTCTTTCGAGACATGATCGTCCAAAACGTGTTTCACGTATGGCACATAAGTGACTGACTGAATATAATAGTTGGAATCATGATTAAGGCTTCTACTGGTCATAAAGTGGGGGATCTGTTTTCTATTGGTATGAAGTAATAAAATGATCCCCCACTAATTACTACTTAATAAGATACACCCTTCCCACTCTAACTATGTGCCAAATAACAGGACAGCTTGGGTTCTATAGCCTTGGCTGGTAACCAGTCTACCGCAGAAAGTAATGGTAACTTTCTGTGGGATAATCTTCTGCCCAGTCAGTCATGTCTCTTTCGAGACGTGGTCGCCCAAGCGTGTTTCACGTATGGCACTTAACTGACTGACAGAATGTAATACTTGGAAACATAATTAAAACTTCTACTGGCATAAAGTGGGGGGTCGGTTTTCTATTGTTATAAAGTAATAAACTGATCCTCCACTAATTATACTTAATGTAATCTATCTCTTCTCTCTACAGCTATGAGTTAAATGGCAGGACAGATTGGGTTCTATAGCCTTGGTCGGCAACCAGTCTATCGCAGAAAGTAATGGCAACCTACTGCGGGATAATCTTCTGCTCAGTCTAGAAAGAGACATGATCGCCCAAGCGTGTTTCACATATGGCACTTAACTGACTGACTGACTGGTGATTAAGACAGATGACTGAGTAAAGGAATTTCTTTTAAGCCGAGAATTGTGAACTGTTGCAGTTCGATGCTGTCTGTGCGTTCCTAATTGTTTGTCTAAAAACTTCAAAGGGATCACAAAGCATGTTTTTTTTTATACTGTTGGCAGAAACGTCACACATATTTTCTACTCACCACACTACATTTATTTCAGTTTACGGCTTTAATCTAGAGGTTTTTGACAAATCGAAAACATGACCTGCAATATAAGCGATCCTGACTTGGCAGCCCGCCTTCTGTCGCTTTCCCATCGATGTGATGTTGCTTCCCTCTGTCGTTTCTACAAGTATTTTCATGGCAACTGATTTAATGAGCTCTTTTCCCTGGAACCTGGACCACATGTATTTACTTGTGCTACTAGATTGGCACTAAGGTCCTCCCTTTTACCGTCGAAATAGTTTAATGTAACCATCTCTTCTCCTTTAATTGTTTCTTTTCTCGCCCTTTCCGTTTCTGGAACTCCCATTTGTTTTGCTTCCCTGATAGAATCCATCTACTATCTGCTGTCACGTGACATTTATTACAGTCAATTGTTAGTTTTTTTCTGTTTTATTATTGGTTATCGTATTTAGACTCTTACTAGGGTTAATCTTTAATTGAACTTCATATTGTATGTATGCATGTATGTATGTATGTATGTATGTATGTATAAATGGTTACATTCTACCCTCGTCTGTTGATATTTGAATATATCCCCACGCCACAGATAAGTGAACACGGTTGGGTATATAGGTCTTGGTACTATCGGGTTTTAAGGAATCCATGGAGAATAATGGTATAAAAAGACAATTGTATTTGATTTTGTTTTTTGTGTTTTTGTTTGTTTGTTTGTTTTTTTATGTTTTTGTTTTTTTTAATGAATTACTTTCATAGCAGAAGATGTATGTAAATTGGCAAAGAGAAAATCCTATAAATTCCAATCAATCGAACATGTTGGTACGTGAGATTTCAAGCTCATGGAAGATTAAAAACGAATTCAGTATGCATTAAATCCGAAAGGAATCAAAAATCAAAAATCAAAATAACCAAGTGTATAAAGCAAAAACGTAATACTGGCATTCTTGCGTGGGTTACGGGAAATAATGTGCACTTAGAATACCAAAAAACCTACAGATTGAATGATAGGGAGCTGGTAAGTGTTCCGTGCCTGTCGGAAAGCAAAGATTCGTCAGTTGCAAAGGCGGGAGAGGGGGAAGGGGGCGTTAAAGAGATTTTTCGAATAGTTGATTTTATTGGGCCGCTTTTGGTTTAATTTACCGATAATATAGATTTCGTGTGATTTGCTACAATGTACATATTAATAAATGCTTTCTAAATTTCCCCAAAGCACACACACACACACACACTCTCTCTCTCTCTCTTTCTCTCTCTCTCAGTGTGTTGTTTGTCTCTCTCTCTCTCTCTCTCTCTCTCTCTCTTATTCTTTCACTCACTCTCTTTCTCTTTTACAAAAGTTCAAATAGATTTCTTCAGCTTATCAACCCTCTGCTTGTTATTTAAGGACAGAAAAATATTTTTAGATTGTAAAAATTTTTTAAATTTTATTTTAGATTCTTAATAATGACTTAGTGATGCGTCTTAGTAATTAACCTAGAGGTGGGGGAAGAAATAGTGGATCCATACCTTTCCCAATAGTATTAGATAGATAGATAGATAGATAGATAGATAGATAGATAGATAGATAGATAGATAGATATGAACAGACCGAGATAGATAGATAGATAGATAGATAGATAGATAGATAGATAGATAGATAGATAGATAGATAGATATGAACAAACTGACATAGATAGATAGATAGATAGATAGATAGATAGATAGACTAACATAGATAGATAGATAGATAGATAGATAGATAGATAGATAGATAGATAGATATGAACAAACTGACATAGATAGATAGATAGATAGATAGATAGATAGATAGATAGATAAAAAGAGACTAACATAGATAGATAGATAGATAGATAGATAGATAGATAGATAGAAAAAGACTAACATAGATAGATAGATAGATAGATAGATAGATAGATAGATAGATAGATAACAAACAGACATAGATAGATAGATAGATAGATAGATAGATAGATAGATAGATATGAACAAACTGACATAGATAGATAGATAGATAGATAGATAGATAGATAGATAGATAGATAGAAACACAATTATATATATATATATATATATATATATATATATTGTATTAGTTGTTACAATGGTCTATAAAAGCATAGTATCACTACATAAAAATTTTTATATTTAGGAGCATAAGTGGAAAATGAAAAATAAATGGTGAAAACGATTTATTCTTGGTAATTGGTGTGTGGGATGGAAATTTAGTATGTTTAAGCCGGTCAGTCGACAGTTTGTAGCCATAGAGATACATCCTAGGGCTAGGAGAGGGGGCGGGGTAGCACTAGTTTTGAACAGGTCATTTTTTAATTTTGTCTAGGTATTGGAGAGGATTATTTTATGTGAATGAAGTATTTTTTGGTTAATTAAACTGGAACGACAAATACTTTCGATGTTTACAAAACACTGCTAATTCATCCCTACGGTTCAATAGTTCGCCATTGTTAGGGTACTTTAGAATGTGCAGCTTTTCACTTAAGCATAGAGGGCAAATGTCGTTAAGCGAGTTGCAGGTTGTCATATCACATTACCAAGAATAAATCGTTTTCAGTAATTTATATTTCATTTCCACTTATCACCAGATGAGGAGCACTGATGCTCCGAAACAAAAATTTGTGTTGTGATCAGTCAGTTTAGGTGCCATACGTGATACACGCTTGGGCGATCATGTCTCGAAAGAGACATGACTGACTGGGCAGAAGATTATCCCGCAGTAGGTTGCCATTGCTTTCTGCGGTAGACTGGTTGCCGACCAATGCTATAGAACCCAATCTGTCCTGTTATTTAACCCATAACTGGAAGGAAGAGACGGATTAATACCTTTCCCAAGGGTATTTGCGCGTAAGTGAATACAATGGATTCAGCTGGAATTCGAACTCGGCTCCCCGGTTTCTCGTTCCGAGCCGATATCCACTGTACCACAACGCACATCCTGTGTTGTGATACTATGCTTTTATAAACCATTGTAACAACTAATACAATATAAAGCTCTAATTTGTATCGAACACTCTTTATAAAAGTAAATGCTTGAACAGTGGGTTTAAAATCTACCTGTTCTATAGCTTTCTTACAATATATATATATATGATAACTGTGTCGGGCCAGAATGTTTTTCCGCCCGAATCCATCTTGCATCTATATAAATCAACCGTCCGTCCGTGCATGGAATACTGCTGTCATGTATGGTCAGGAGTCCCCACTGTTCATCCCAGTGTTCTCGACAGGATCCAAAAGAGAATCAGTAATGTGATAGGTACCGACTTGGCGGTTCGACTTTCTCAGCTATTTACTCACCGACGGGATGTGGCTTTCATCTGTCTGTTCTACAAATATTTTCATGGCTTCTGCTCCGACGAACTTAAGTCACTGGTGCCACCGCCATATGAGTTTACTCGTGCAACCCGACTGGCAATTAGATCCTATCAATTCAAAGTTAGTTCAACCAAATGCATCCGACAATTCTACTCCATCAGCTTCTTTTCTCGCATTTCCCGCCTGTGGAACTTTCTTCCATATTCTTGCTTTCCTGACGGCTAAAACCTCCAGGAATTTAAATGCAATGTCAATACCCATCTCTTAACCACTTGACTCAAGTTCTTTCTACATTACCCATATATCCTTTCCTTTCTCTCTACCTTTGCAACTCATCACACCTGTATTCATATCCTTCTCTTGCTCCTTTCTCTGACACCTCCTGTAATTGGTTAGTCTTTCTTTTTACTCTCCTCCTATCTTTGTCTCTTATGTAGCCCCCAGTGCATCAGTAACTTTATCGCTTTGCTTACGGTGAAACGATTATATATACTTTATATCGATCTACCAAACTACCTATCTGTATATCCGTCTATTGCAGTTTCATTATATATATATATATATATATATATATATATATATATATAATATTAAAAATATAATTAATTCACACAATAATTACTTAAAAATTTCCACAACAATAATTACTTGAAAATAATAATAAATACTAAAAAATTCACACAACAATAAATAACTTACAATTTTCCATAACATACTCCAAGAACACAAACCTCCTTGCAACTGCATCAACAGAAGCAACCGCCTCGTTGATGGCAGGTGTAATTCTGACAAAGCAATTTATGAAGCCACCATTTTTCCGGAAGGGACCACAACAAAAAAGTGTATACATAGGGATATCCGCAAGATGTTGGAAACAAAGATTTTCTAATCACAAACCCTCATTTTCCAACGCCTTCTTGAAACACCAAACTGCCCTATCAAAATACTGCTGGAAATTGAAGGACGGAGGACTCACCCCACAGGTTAAATGGAGGATCGTTATATATGCTCATACTCTCAACATCTACAGGGGCTGATGTAAACTATACTTGGAGGAGAAAATAGCTATCATCAAGTATAGAAATCTAAATAAACATTTGAACCAGGAAAATGAACTGATTTTTGAATGTAAACATAAAAATAGGTATAGAATCACTTAACAAGATCAATATTGTAATGTGATCGATACCGACTTGGCAGACCGGCTGCAGTCAATCCCTCACCAGCGTGACGTGGCTTCCCTGTACCTCTACTATAAATACTTTCACGGCTTCTGCTCCAAAGAACTTAGATCACTGGTGCTCCTTTGTATGAATTTGCACGAGATACTAGATTAGCAACTAGGTCTCACCCTTTTACAGTGAAATTGATAAGATGTAACCGCAATTTCTACTCCAATAGCTTCTTTTCTCGCACTTCCCACCTGTGGAATTCCCTTCCATACACTTGCTTCCCCGACAGCTACAGTCTCCAGGGGTTTAAATGTAAGGTCAATAGACACTTCCTAACACACTAACTCGCATCCATTCTCTCAAACACTCTTCCCATCTACCCAACCCTCATCCTCGGCATCCTTACCCGTCTATCACCCTCTTTCTGACATTTTCTATATCTAACCACTCTTTCTCATTACTTTCCCCTATGTAACCCCCTGCGCAATAGTGCCAGTGGAATGCCTTGCTTGGGGTGAAATGATTAAAAAAAAATAAACATAAAAGTTTGATTTTGGAAAAAAATCTAGAATCTTCCGTTAAAGATTTTTTACCCCACCAAATTTTTATATCATTATTGCTATCATAGGTACTCTGCAATTATCATCATTATTATTATTATTATTATTATTATTAGTAGTAGTAGTAGTAGTAGTAGTAGTAGTATTTTCACTTTTATTAAGAGTAGTTATATAATAATATTATTTGAATGTAAAAGTATAGACATATTTTTAAATTAGTATTTTTTAATTGTAAATAATTGTCATTAATATATATTCACTTATCGTTGTATGTTGTCTTCATCATTACGATTATTAATATTTTTATTTTTATTATATTTATTATTATTATTATTATTATTATTAATATTAATTTTCTATTCTTTTTACATATTGTTATATATTTTATTTTTTATTTTTTTATTTTTCAATTTTTTATTTATTATTATTAATTTTAGGTTTCTAAATTTTAACTGACCACGTTATTATTACTACGAATATAATAATATAATAATATAATAATAATAATACTATTATTATTACGATTAGAATTAATAAGAAAATATTTAATTTTTCTAGCGTAAAAATAAAATTAATTTTTAAATTTTAAATTTTAATGTCACGCATCCAAAGCAGACAACTAGCAACTCTGATCAATATTCATTGTTTTCCTTCATGAAGGTTGTGTGTAAATCTAGGCCAAAGACGCTGAGTGACGCTAAGATCTAACACGTTAAGTTGAAGCCCCTTTCCCCTTATTGTTTTCTTCGCCTTTTCTTTCTCTTTTCTCTTCTTTTTAATTTTTTAATTTTTAATTTTTTTCCTTTTCTCTTTCACTTGGCGGGTGTGCGTTGTGGTGCAGTGTATATCGGTTCGGAACGAGAAATCAGAGCGCCGAGTTCAAATTCCAGTTGAATTCATTGCATTCACTTACGCGCAAATACCCTTGGGGAAGGTATTAATCCATCTCTTCCCTCCAGTTATGGGTTAAATAACAGGACAGATTGGGTTCTATAGCCTTGGTCGGCAACCAGTCTACCGCAGAAAGCAATGGCAACCTACTGCGGGATAATCTTCTGCCCAGTCAGTCATGTCTCTTTCGAGACATGATCGCCCAAGCGTGTATCACGTATGGCACTTAACTGACTGAGTGTATATAATAGTTGGAAACATGATTAAGGCTTCTACTGGGCATAAAGTTGGGGGAATCAGTTTTCTATTGTTATGAAGTAATAAACTGACCCCCCACTAATCACTACTTAATAATATAATACAACTCTTCCCCCTTTAGCTATGAGACAAATAACAGGACAGATTGGGTTCTATAGCCTTGGTCGGCAACCAGTCTACCGCAGAAAGCAATGGCAACCTACTGCGGGATAATCTTCTGCCCAGTCAGTCATGTCTCTTTCGAGACATGATCGCCCAAGCGTGTATCACGTATGGCATTTAACTGACTGACTTTCACTTGACTTTGTCTGAATAAATTTGAACCATTTATTGTTGAATGAATTTGGTTTGACGTGCATTGAGAGCCGCGAAATATGATATTACCAATGGATTTGTAAAAATATGTAACGTTTGTTTCTTGATTGTAATACTCTGTTAAACTTAACAGTAAATTTTAACATTGAGTTCTCTTTGGAGTCAGTCTACGCTGGAATTCACCTTACTAAATATCAAGGATTCTGTTTTTCTAGAGAGCTCAATCGTAATGAGAGCATAATATATTAGCTATCCACATACAAGACTGTTTCATTGTATCAGAGCTCATCAGTGTGGCTAGAAGGGAAATTTTAACGTGTTGTATATAAGCGGTGTTCACAAACGTCAGTCGCTTAAATAATGATGGTATTTAAAAAAAACAAAAAAAACACAAAAAAAAATGAAAAACAGGCTGGCCAAACGCTTTCGCAGTTGCTCAACAGACCCAAATCGAAGTGAGTAAAGAAATTACCGTAAAAAAATTTAGGAGAAGATGCATAGGGAAAAAACAAAAACAAAGTGAATATGAGTTGGTGGTCAAATATACACACTCTCTCTCTCTCTGTTTTCACAGAGAAGGCCAAAAGATTGAATGTAGTTTGCCTCCAAAACTTTGTGGTGGTAACTTGAATAGGACACACTTAAGATAGAATATGTGGTTAACTTGAATAGGACACACTTAAGAGAGAATATGTGGTAACTTGAATAGGACACACTTGACATAGAATATTTGGTAACTTGAATAGGACACACTTTTTTTTTAATCATGTCACCCTAAGCAAGGCATTCCACTGCCACTATAGCGCAGGGGGTTACACAGGGCGATAGACGAGTTAGGATGTACATAGGGGGAGAGAGTTGGAGAGAATCGGAGGGTTAGTGTGTTAGGGGGTGTCTATTGACCTTACATTTAAACTCCTGGAGGTTGTAGCCGTCGGAGAAGCAAGCATGCGGAAGGGAGTTCCGCAGGCGGGAAGTGCGAGAAAAGAAACTGTTGGAGTAGAAATTGCGGTTACATTTCATCGGTTTCACTGTAAAATGGTGGGACCTAGTTGCCAATCTAGTAGCTCGTGCAAACTCACACCTAGGGGGCACCAGTTATTTAAGTTCATCAGAGCAGAAGCCATGAAAGTATTTATAGAAGAGGCACAGGGAAGCCACGTCACGCCGTAGAAAGAGTGACTGCAGGCGGTCAGCTAAGTCGGTATCAATCACATTATAGATTCTTCGCTGTATTTTGTCAAGAAGCTGGAGGAGAATAGCAGGGGCACCCGACCAGATGTGGCAACAGTATTCAAAACATGTCTATAAGTGCAGGATAGATTCGGAAAGAATTTCCGGGCCCGCACAGAGAGCCGACTTTCATAGCAGCGGGTTTAGCAATAGATTCGACGTAGTCATTCCACTTGAGGTCCGCTGAGAGTGTCAGGCCAAGCAGGCATAGTGTTTTACTCTCTGGGTTCCATGCTAATGGGAGGGAGGTGCGGTTGTCTGTGGTGGTTAATTGACAGCAGCTTCGTTTTGGAAGAATTGAATTTTACGAGCCATTTCCTACCCCAAACCACCACGGATTGGGGGTCCTTTTCAAGCTCAGCCGCGAGGTTCGCCTTGTCATCAACATCAGATTTTTGATCGAGGCAAGCGTATACTGTGGTATCATCGGCGTACATGCCTACTTGTGATCTTATGGCATCGGGGAGATCATTGATGTAGATTAGAATGAGCGTAGGACCTAGGATAGAGCCTTGGGGGACACCCGCGTTTGTAGGGTAGTTCTGGGGGGCATGTCCGTTTAAAACCACCTTCAGTGTGCGGTTGGAGAGAAATGACTGGATTAAGTCCAACAAAAGTCCAGTAATGCCGTAGCTTCGCAGTTTCCGTAGAAGGCCGGCATGCCATACTCTGTCGAATGCTTTAGAGATATCCAGTGCGACAGTTCGGGCTTCACCATTCTTGTCGAGAGCCTGGTATATAGTTAAGATAGAATATATGTCCACACTGAATTTAGCGGCACAGTTATGGTTATTAGTCAGGTGTTCCGCAGTGGAAGACCCGGATATACTGGTCAGCCTATCAAACAAGGAATAGGCCAAATTCCGGATATTTGTGGGGACGTGCTGTTTAATTCTAGAATCTTGTCTTTGCGTAGTTCTCCCTATGTAGTTTGATCCACAACTATATTTAAACATATAAATCAATTACCTATTCCGGTTTGGGAGGAGAATATTCTTCCGTCTATAAGGAAAGAGATTTGGAAGAAAAAAACCACACGAATATTGGCAACAAAGTAACATTTTCAAACAGCAACAGAAACCCGTTTAGCAAATTTATCACTAACATAACCCAGCCAAAAAAGGCGCTGGTTCACTAAACATATTGCTGGTTTAACCCTATTGAATTGCAATACCTTATTCCTAATCACCGATTTGACAACATCTAATGGATAGGCATTATTACAGAGAGAGCTAGTAATAAACCTGCGTTCGTCATTCAAATTAGTTTTAGAGCAGATCATCAAGGCTCTATGGGTAAGGGTTTTGATTAAATTAATTTTACGTTTTTGGCCACAAAAAATGTCCTAGCGGGTAAACCAACTTAAGTTAGAAAACCAGACGAATATTTACTCACCAAAATATCAAGAAATGGTTGATTGTTTTGTTTTTATGGCACGTCAACACGTCGGCGGGTCATTTATTGCCAACTAAATTTTATTTATTTATTGCTAGTAATACCTTTTTCTTTCAACAATTTATTATTATTTTTTTTTATATATAAGTTTTGTGTCTAGTAATACTTTTTTTTTCGAGTATCAAGATTCATTGGGAAATTGTTTTCTTTTTTAAGAGCAGGGTCCCCAAGTCCTAACCTTTGTTATTTAATCCCTAACTGGAGGGAAGGGACGGATTAATACCTTTCCCAAGGGTACCAGTGCTTAAGTGAATGCAGAGTACTCAACTGGAATTCGAACTCGGCTCACCGATTTCTCTATCCAAGCTGATATCCACTGCACTACAACGCACATCCGTCACTAAACGCTTACAGTACCTGGTATTCCCAAGCGGTCACCCGTCTAAGAACTGACCAGGCTCAACGTTGCTTAACTACGGTGATCGAGCGAGAATCGGTGTATTCAACGTGATATTGCCATAAGCACGCACATCTGTCACTAAACGCTTACAGTACCTGGTATTCCCAAGCGGTCACCCATCTGAGTACTGACCAGTCTCAACGTTGCTTAACTTCGGTGATCGAGCGAGAATTGGTGTATTCAACGTGATATTGCCATAAGCACGCACGTCTGTCACTAAACGCTTACAGCACCTGGTATTCCCAACCGGTCACCCATCTAAGAACTGACCAGGCTCAACGTTGCTTAACTTCGGTGATCGAGCGAGAATTGGTGTATTCAACGTGATAGGCCGTAAGCTCAAGAAATAGAAGGGAAGGAATTAATCTCCTTCTCTTGTGTAAAATCTATAGCTGGATAACAAGGGCGAACATGACCGAACAATCAGTTTAATGAGTCACATTACAAAACTGATCGTCCGAATCCTGATGAATAGAGCGAGAAGCAGAATGAGGCCAGCGATAGGGAAAAACAGTGCGGGTTCGTCAAAGACATTGGAACAAGGAACGCCATATTTATGATTAGGATGCTCTCCGAAAGGGCAATGCAAATAAAGAAGGAAGTGTACTTATATTTTATCGATTATGCCACAAAGAATTGATGGAGATGCTCAGCAGCCTCGACATATTTGGGAAAGACTTAAGAATAATCAAGAATCTCTACTGGCAGCAAACCGCCTGCATACGGACAGGTAACGAATTCAGCAGATATACAAAGATAGAAAGGGGCCTAAGACAAGGATGCGTCTTTTCACCGGTTCTATTCATCCTGTACAGCGAGACTAATTTGAGGACACTAGATGTTATGCCAGGATTTGTTATCGGAGACCACAATTTGAACAACATAAAGATACGCAGATGATACAGTGATGATAGCAGAAACGGAAAAGAAAATTACAAGACCTCCTACAGAAGGTAGCTGAAGAGAGTGATAAGAAAGGACTACAAATAAACTGCAAGCAAACCGAATGCATGGTCATCAGTAAAAAGGGCAGCCCAATATGCCAAATACAGGAGGGGGATACTAAAATCAAGCAAGTACAACAATTTAAATACCTGAGAAGTGTTCTAACAGAAGACGGAATGTTTTTTTTATAAGCGTTTCACCCCGAGCAAGGCATGTCACTGCCACTACTGCGCACGGGGCTACATAGAGTGGAGAAACTATTATTAAATATAGGAAATGTCAGAGGGTGGGTGATAGGCGGGTAGGGATACCGAGAATGGTTAAATATAGGAAATGTCAGAGGGTGGGTGATAGGCGGGTAAGGATACCGAGAATGAGGGTTGGGTAGATGAGAGTGTTCTGAGAATAATTGGGAGTTAGTGTGATAGGAGGTGTCTATTGACCCTACATTTAAACACCTGGAGATTGTAGCTGTCGGGAAAGCAGACTTGTGGAAGGTAGTTCCACAGGCGGGAAGTGCGAGAAAAGAAGCTATTGGGGTAGAATTTACGGTTACATCTTATCTGTTTAACTGTAAAAGGGTGGGACCTAGTTGCTAATCTAGTATCTCGTGTAAATTTGTGCTTAGGCGGCACCAGTGCTCTACGTTCATCGGAGCAGAAGCCATGAAAGTACTTGTAGAAGAGGCACAGGGAAGCCACATCAGACCGGTGAGAGAGTGGTTGCAGCAGGTCTGCCAAGTCAGTATCAACCACGTTACAAATCCTACTTTGTATTTTGTCAAGAAGCCCAAGGAGAGCAGCAGGGGCACCCGACCAGATATGGCAGCAATATTCAATACACGGGCGGATGGTAGATTTGTATATGTGCAGAATAGATTCAGGTGGGAAAAACTTCCGGGCCCTGCACAGAGAGCCGACTTTCATAGCCTTAGATTTGGCAATGGATTCGATATAGTCATTCCATTTGAGGTCCGCCGAAAGTGTAAGGCCAAGGAGGAGTAGTATTTTACTCTCTGAGAAGCAAGCCTGTCCCATGCTAATTGGAGGTAGATGCGATTGTCTATGGTGGTTAGTTGATAACAGCTTCGTTTTAGAAGCATTAAAATTTAATAGCCATTTCCTACCCCAGGCCACTACGGATTGGAGGTCCTTTTCAAGCTCGGCAGTGAGGTTCGCTTTGTCGCCCACACCTGGTTTTTGATCGATGCAAGAGTAGATTGTTGTGTCATCGGCGTGCATGCCTACTTGGGATCTAATGGCGTCGGGGAGATCATTAATGTAGATCAGAAAGAGCGTGGGACCTAGGATAGAACCTTGAGAGACGCCCGCGTTCGTATGGTAGTTTTGGGAGGCATGCCTATTTAATACTACCTTCAATGTTCGGTTAGATAGGAATGACTGGATGAGGTCAAACAGATGTCCAGTTATCCCGTAGCTCTGCAGTTTGCACAAGAGGCCAGCGTGACAGACCCTGTCGAATGCTTTGGAGATATCCAAGGCAACGGTTCGGGCTTCGCCATTCTTGTCAAGTGCCCGGTTTATGTACTCGGTAATGGTCGTTAGCATATCAGCAGTAGACCTGGTGAAGCGAAACTCGTACTGTTTGTCAGAGAGAAGCCTGTGGGCCGTGAGATGCTGAATCATCTCGGCGTGCCACACAGAGACCCGAAGGTGAATTGGTTTGGCGAAGGACGCATTCCAGAAGCTGAGTAGAGTATTAGGAGACAAGAAAATTTCACTAGAACCAAAGTAGAGAAACCTGAATTGATATGTGATTTTGGTTCTTCAATATGGCAGTGAATGCTGGACAATATTTTCGAAGATGAAGGAAAAACTTGATTGTTATTTAACCGATGGCTGTAAGGAGAATTGGTGGATTAATACCTTTGCCAAGGGATATTTGCACGTAAGTGAATGCAGCGAGTTGAACTAGAATTCGAACTCGGCTCCACGATTTCTCATACCGATTTTGGAGACCCGAGTTCGAAATCTAGTTGAATGTTTTGCATAGTATGTTTAAACTCTATGTACATATTTATAAGGGCGTAGTGTAATAGTTAGCAAGCTCGTCTCGCTAGAATCATTATAACCAAGTAGTGAGTTCGATCCTCACTGGGTACCCCCTACTTTCGGTTGCGTGTCACGTCTAAGCTACGCTTAGAAAATCACCTTCCTCCAGGTTTGGGGGTTGGGCGCAGGGCTAACAACCCTGTCCCATAAAAAGAAGTTTGTTAGGGAAACAGCAAAAACGCTGCCCTACACACTATTGGGTGTAACGGAAAAGTTCTTTTAGATAGATAGATAGATAGATAGATAGATAGATAGATAGATAGATAGATAGGAACAGACTGGGTGGGATAGATAGATAGATAGATAGATAGATAGATAGATAGATAGATAGATAGATAGATAGATAGGAACAGACTGGGTGGGATAGATAGATAGATAGATAGATAGATAGATAGATAGATAGATAGATAGATAGATAGAATATAAACAGACTGGGATAGGGATAGATAGATAGATAGATAGATAGATAGATAGATAGATAGATAGGAACAGACTGGGATAGATAGATAGATAGATAGATAGATAGATAGATAGATAGATAGATAGATAGATAGATAGATAGATAGGAACAGACTGGAATAGATAGATAGATAGATAGATAGATAGATAGATAGATAGATAGATATGAACAGACTGGAATAGATAGATAGATAGATAGATAGATAGATAGATAGATAGATAGATAGATAGATAGAAACAAAGGGAGAAAGAAAAAAACAGAGAGAGAGAGTAAGAGTGGACGCTGAGGTCAATACTGATTGACGTCAGTCTGTTCGATTATTCAGGCCATATTTGTTGTTGTAGTGTCTCGACTGTTTACAAGGCTTGGTATTCTGGTAATATCCAACGGTGCCGCACGGTGACATCCCCTCCCGTGTCCAATAGCATCAAAAAGACCACCTCCTTGACTGTCATGAAGGAAAGCGTACGTTCTGATCACTCAGCAATCGGCACTCATAAATTATTTACCGTTCCTACCTATAGATCTGTGCGTGTGTTAACTTAAAATTAATCATTTTGACGATCCCTGTTTCTCATAGATCCTCAATGGCGTCTGATCGCTCAAGGCATGAAACAGACATCCACCATAATGTGTTCATTATTATGTCTAAAATCTATGTACAAATTTATAATAAGAACAGGGATGTGCGTTTGTGGTGCAGTGGATATCGGCTCGGAACGAAAAATCGGAGAGCCAAGTTCGAATTCCAGTTGAATTCGTTGCATTCACTTACATGCAAATACCCTTGAGAAAGGTATTAATCCGTCTCTTCCCTCCCGTTACGGGTTAAATAACAGGACATATTAGATTCTATAGCCTTGGCTAGCAACCAGTCTACCGCAGAAAGCAATGTCAACCTACTGCGGAATAATCTTTCGCCCAAGACGTGTATCACGTGTGGCACTTAACTAACTGGCTGACAGTATTTACATTATTCGAACTAATGTCCTCATCTATGTTGCTATTTGTACGATGTTTCGGCCTTATATCCGTCTATATCCACATGGCCCAGTGGATATAGACGTTGGTTAGTTCATGTGACTTGAACCAAGGAGTTGCGAGTTCAATACCAGGCTACAGCAGTGGTAAACAAGTTACTTGCAGGGTTAGAGGAAGATAACCCATGACTTCCAATCTAGGCATTAATGCTCCGCAAGGAATGATATTCCATTATGATTGTAATAAAGGGTGCCTGTAATATTGTAAATACTACCTCATCTCAGAAATATAGACAAATAGAATGATCCATTATTAAACGTCGTACAAATGGCAACAAAGATGAGGACAATAGTTCGAATAATGTAAATACTGTAAATACTACCTCATCTCAGAAATATAGGCAAATAGAATGATCTATTATTAAACGTCGTACAAATGGCAACAAAGATGAGGATAGTTCGAATAATGTAAATACTGTAACAATGACAGTAGTCCGAATAATGAAAATATGATAAATACTACGTCATCTCAGACAAATACTAAAGAACATGCTAATTCTTTCTAAGTACTCCTATCTGTTCGGGCACCTAACCAGTGTTTTTGAAAACGATTGCTTAGCCGCAAGTATGTTTGTTCAACACCCACAGAGCCTCCTGTAGTTTATACTGCAAAAATGCTGAGCAGACCTTAATTACAGTTTCGGGCGTGACAAACCGTTTGAACAAAACCAGGTTGAGGAATGGATAGCGGCTCGGTTTGAGGAGTCGGAGAGCCGAGTTCGAATTCCAGTCGAATCCATTACATTCACATCCGTGCTAATAGCCTTGGGAAAGGTATAAATCTGTTATGGGGAAACACACCTATTCCTCAGATAATGGAACTCTCTCCCTCCTATATTAATAAGATTTAACAGGAAGTACTTGGGAAGTTCATGGGAGTTATTTAGACTTATATTGGAGTTCAGTAGAACTAATAAGGCAGTTGATATTAGTCGGCAGTTAGCCGAATACTAGGAGGCAGCCTTCAGTGGAAGATTACCAAGTTCCTAATATTTTGGGTACGTCAAGTCGATGAGCAACCGACACAGCACGATTATAACCTTCAGTGAGAAAATTACTCCACAACATAATTCATCTCTTTTCCCCACAAGCTATGGGTAAATACAAGACAGACTAGGTTCTGAAGTCTTAGATGGTAACCAGTCTAAGAGAGAAAAGCTCTGAATTCAAACCATCCAGGAGAGTGTTGGGCTCCGTTAAGTTGCCGTGCCCAATGAAACACCACGTCTACTGCGGCTGCATTACATGTGGAGTTCCCCAAAACTCTAATGAGTCAGGGGATAAACGAAAAAGTAGGAACAAACCGTCGATCAGGTATGTTATGACTTATGAGTTCAGGTTCTCACAACCATCGCCAAATTTCACTTAGAACAGTCAAACAGATATTAGGTTTTCAGGCACTTTGCAATGGTTCCACAGGCTGAGATCGGCCACCGAGATCACTAATATTATCAACTCATCTCCCTGCCTATCGACCCTAATGATCTGGATTGAAATCGAAGCCTAGACGATTTATATATATATATATAGTGAAATTGTAATGATACTTAGGGGCATTTTAGGCAAGCAGATTTTTCTTGTCATAAAATGCTCAATAATAGAATTAATGATCGAAGCAAAGGTTTCCTGGCTGCCTTGTAAAATTTTGCAAAGTAATAATAACAAAAGAACCATTCTGTTTTCATTTTTTAATTATCCACTTGGCAATAAATACTAAAAATAGTATGAAATACATAATTTCTTTTAAAAAAACTGGGATGGCCTAATGATTATGACCGGTAGTATATATATATATATATATATATATATATGTGTGTGTGTGTGTGTGTGTGTGTGTGTGTGTGTGTGTGTGTGTGTTAGTTAACTTAAATGTTTGAAGTAGAACAGTCTCACCGAGATTTTAAAGTATTTGTTCGAGTTTTGTTTAACAACATATCAAAACCTCTGTGGGTTATTTAATGCCAAAAATGTGGGGTTTTAAGTTATTTTTTATATGTTCGGATAAAGTGAGAAGGTTGATTTAGTCAGATTTTAACGAATTTTTTTTTTGTTTTTATTCTTTTTTATTTTGGAAAACTGAAAATGCCTACTAGTTTTGTATTCAAAAATGTTTTGCTAAGAATTTTTTTTTCCTTCAAAAATAGGTTATGGTAATTAATTTTCCTTCAAAAATGTATATTTTTCTATAAAAGTCTATTTTTATGTATATATTTCTAGAAAAGTGTATTTTTATACTTTCATAGTGTTTTGACCCCAGTTTGGGGGTTAACTATTTGCCCATAGCTGGGACCCTAACAGATGCTACCACTCCGGGTCAGAGTGGACCTGGGAAGAACATTAATTAAGAGGTGGTTCCATGCTTCTTCCAACCTCCCAATGGGAGGCCTTGCTGCCAGATGCAGTTTACTGTTATACCCAGGACCCTTAAAGTATTTGTATATAGAAAAGAGCATAGGTCGACATAATTCTGGTTGATAGATTGATTCATTTTCTACAGTTTATCAGCCCTTCGCAAGTCATTTAAAGGCCATTGAATGATTTTGTTATTGAAGTTATACTAGTTAACCCATAGCAGGGGGCAAAAGGTTGCTTCTTACCATTTCCAAATATATTTGCGCGTAAGTGAACATAACAAAACCAAATAAACACTATAGCTGGGAAGAGAAGAGTTGAATTCGTAACTTTTTCCAAGTTTTTTGGGAAATATGATAAAACGAAGCCAACTGGAATCGGAAACAGGAGATCCGAGTTCTAATTCCAAGCCATTATGCATTACACCACCTGCACATCCAATCTTACAGCACCTGGTATTCCCAAGCAGTCACCCATCATGCTTAACACTACTTAACTCCAATTTCCAATTTCAAGCTCTTATCCATTACATCATCAACACGATTAAGCTTACAGCACCTGGTATTCCCAAGCAGTCACCCATTCTAGGTACTGACCATGCTTAACACTACTTAACTCCAATTTCCAATTTCAAGCTCTTATCCATTACATCATCAACACGATTAAGCTTACAGCACCTGGTATTCCCAAGCAGTCACCCATTCTAGGTACTGACCATGCTTAACACTACTTAACTCCAATTTCCAATTTCAAGCTCTTATCCATTACATCATCAACACGTTTAAGCTTACAGCACCTGGTATTCCCAAGCAGTCACCCATTCTAGGTACTGACCATGCTTAACACTACTTAACTCCAATTTCCAATTTCAAACTCTTATCGATTACATCATCAACACGTTTAAGCTTACAGCACCTGGTATTCCCAAGCAGTCACCCATTCTGGGGACTGACCATGCTTAACACTACTTAACTCCAATTTCCAATTTCAAGCTCTTATCCATTACATCATCAACACGTTTAAGCTTACAGCACCTGGTATTCCCAAGCAGTCACCCATTCTGGGGACTGACCATGCTTAACACTACTTAACTCCAATTTCCAATTTCAAGCTCTTATCCATTACATCATCAACACGTTTAAGCTTACAGCACCTGGTATTCCCAAGCAGTCACCCATTCTGGGGACTGACCATGCTTAACACTACTTAACTCCAATTTCCAATTTCAAGCTCTTATCCATTACATCATCAACACGTTTAAGCTTACAGCACCTGGTATTCCCAAGCAGTCACCCATTCTGGGGACTGACCATGCTTAACACTACTTAACTCCAATTTCCAATTTCAAGCTCTTATCCATTACATCATCAACACGTTTAAGCTTACAGCACCTGGTATACCCATGCAGTCACCAATTCTAGGGACTGACCATGCTTAACACTACTTAACTCCAATTTCCAATTTCAAGCTCTTATCGATTACATCATCAACACGATTAAGCTTACAGCGCCTGGTATTCCCAAGCAGTCACCCATTCTAGGTACTGACCATGCTTAACACTACTTAACTCCAATTTCCAATTTCAAGCTCTTATCCATTACATCATCAACACGTTTAAGCTTACAGCACCTGGTATTCCCAAGCAGTCACCCATTCTGGGGACTGACCATGCTTAACACTACTTAACTCCAATTTCCAATTTCAAGCTCTTATCCATTACATCATCAACACGTTTAAGCTTACAGCACCTGGTATTCCCCAGCAGTCACCCATTCTAGGTACTGACCATGCTTAACACTACTTAACTCCAATTTCCAATTTCAAGCTCTTATCCATTACATCATCAACACGTTTAAGCTTACAGCACCTGGTATTCCCAAGCAGTCACCCATTCTAGGTACTGACCATGCTTAACACTACTTAACTCCAATTTCCAATTTCAAGCTCTTATCCATTACATCATCAACACGATTAAGCTTACAGCACCTGGTATTCCCAAGCAGTCACCCATTCTAGGTACTGACCATGCTTAACACTACTTAACTCCAATTTCCAATTTCAAGCTCTTATCCATTACATCATCAACACGATTAAGCTTACAGCACCTGGTATTCCCAAGCAGTCACCCATTCTGGGGACTGACCATGCTTAACACTACTTAACTCCAATTTCCAATTTCAAGCTCTTATCCATTACATCATCAACAAGTTTAAGCTTACAGCACCTGGTATTCCCAAGCAGTCACCCATTCTGGGTACTGACCATGCTTAACAGTACTTAACTCCAATTTCCAATTTCAAGCTCTTATCCATTACATCATCAACACGTTTAAGCTTACAGCACCTGGTATTCCCAAGCAGTCACCCATTCTGGGGACAGACTATGCTTAACACTACTTAACTCCAATTTCCAATTTCAAGCTCTTATCGATTACATCATCAACACGATTAAGCTTACAGCACCTGGTATTCCCAAGCAGTCACCAATTCTGGGGACTGACCATGCTTAACACTACTTAACTCCAATTTCCAATTTCAAGCTCTTATCCATTACATCATCAACACGATTAAGCTTACAGCACCTGGTATTCCCAAGCAGTCACCCATCATGCTTAACTACTACTTCCAACTCCAATTTCCAATTTCAAGCTCTTATCCATTACATCATCAACACGATTAAGCTTACAGCACCTGGTATTCCCAAGCAGTCACCCATTCTGGGTACTGACCATGCTTAACACTACTTAACTCCAATTTCCAATTTCAAGCTCTTATCCATTACATCATCAACACGATTAAGATTACAGCACCTGGTATTCCCAAGCAGTCACCCATTCTGGGGACTGACCATGCTTAACACTACTTAACTCCAATTTCCAATTTCAAGCTCTTATCCATTACATCATCAACACGATTAAGCTTACAGCACCTGGTAATCCCAAGCAGTCACCCATTCTAGGTACTGACCATGCTTAACACTACTTAACTCCAATTTCCAATTTCAAGCTCTTATCGATTACATCATCAACACGTTTAAGCTTACAGCACCTGGTATTCCCAAGCAGTCACCCATTCTAGGTACTGACCATGCTTAACACTACTTAACTCCAATTTCCAATTTCAAGCTCATATCCATTACATCATCAACACGTTTAAGCTTACAGCACCTGGTATTCCCAAGCAGTCACCCATTCTAGGTACTGACCATGCTTAACTCTACTTAACTCCAATTTCCAATTTCAAGCTCTTATCCATTACATCACAGGCACATCCAAACTTACAACACCTGGTATTCCTAAGCCGTTACCTACTCAGGCACTGGCCAGACTCAACATTGATTAGCATAGGGGCTCCTACGGGAACCGGTGCTTCAACATGATATGGTGGTAAGCTACATAATTTTGGTTGATCTATCGCTTGGTCAAAGACTTAGACATAATTCCTGTGATTGTTGATCTCAAACATCCATTCCTTTTCGTTTTTGTTTTTTATTTTAGTTGAAAAGACTTCGTCGTTTTTTAGAAAATCGACATCATTGAAAAAGAGTGTCAAAACCTTTTTTCTGTGTGTCGCATCCCTTCAGGAAGTGAGCAATCATGGCTCCCGACAACATATCCTTTATCTTTTATTTGTCCTCTTTATCACCCTCCAAGTGTACGTTTTAGAAACCCCTCCTGCCTTCCATAAGCATGGACCAAGCAAGTCTCCCTGAGAGCAATACATTTCGCGTCCTCTGCCTAAACCTATTTTCCGATCTCTAGTGAAACCATTCACATTGAGTCAATAGCTAAATCCACTGCTAGGAAGGTTGGATCAATGTGTCGTGCCAGGATGTTTTTTTCCGCCTGAATCCCTCTTGCTCATACACAAATCAACCATCCGTCTGTGCATAGAATACTGCTGTCATGTATGATAAGGTGCCCCCGCTGTCCATTTCAGTGTTCTCGATAGGCTCCAAAGGAGAATCAGTATTGTAATAAGTACTGACTTGGCGGCTCGACTCCAGCCACTTTCTCATCAACGGGATGTGGCTTCCCTCTGTCTGTTCTATAAATATTTTCATGGTTTCTGCGCCGACGAACTTAAGTCACTGGTGCCCCTGCCACAGAAGTTTACTCGTGCAACTGGCAACTGGGTCCCACCCATTCACAGTTAGGTCAACCAAATGCAGATGACAATTCTACTTCTCCAGCTTCTTTTCTCGCACTTCTCGCCTGTGGAACTCACTTCCATATTCTTGATTTCCTGACGGCTACAACCTCCAGGAATTTAAATGCAATCTCAATACCCATCTCTTAACCACTTGACACCCTGTATATCTTTTCCCTTCTCTCTACCTTTGCAACTGTCATCACACCTGTATTCCCATTCTTCTCTTGCTCCTTTCTCTGGCACCCCCTGTAACTGGTTCGTCTTTCTCTTTACTCTCCTCCTGTCTAATCTTTTTCTCTTGTGTAGCCCCCTGCACATCAGTGGCGTTACCGCCTTGCTTGAGGTGAAACGATTAAAATAAAATTTAAAAAATTAAATTCTGTTTCTCTTTGTATCTTATACCTTCAAGTGAAGCTGTCAGTGTCAAATTCTGATGTATAACTTAAACATGTCAACGGTCTCTTTCTGATCCTAATTAAAAGTGTCTTTTTTTATCCAATTTACCGTGCTCAATGGATTTCTACATGGAATTATCAACTGAGTATTGAATTTACTGCCTAAATATACATTTTTAAACAAAATATTTCCATAAGTTCTGTTGCTTTATACTAAGTCAACCATATTCATTCCGTATATTCCTGTAGATTATTGTACAGATTAGAACTGCTAATATGCAACGCTAGTCGGCATAATTCGAAAGAATTCGTTTAGGAGGTGCCTATAATAATCCATATTCACGCTTGACTTTCCTTTTCCGGTTCTAATTTGACATCCAATCTGTTTCTTTCTTCCATGAACACCAGATTGTCAGTTGCTTTGTTTAGTTTGGGTGTGTCCAATTAGTTTTCTTGATAGGTTTACCATTTAATCAGATCATAGTGATCTATTAACAAAGTTTGAGATTTTGTTGTTACTAATTATATCTGTTTGCATTTCTGAGATGGGTATTGTATACTATTTACACTATCCGCATTATACGGATTTTGTCCTCATCTTTATTGTCATATTCACGTTGCTTCGGACGTTATAAGCTCCAACCTTCTTCAGATGGTAAACGTTGAAATTTTGAACCGGACTCTTTATTTAGTAAACTGAAAGGCGGAAAGAAGCAAAGAAGAAAGAAAGAAAGAAAGAAAGAAAGAAAGAAAGAAAGAAAGTAGATAAAACAGAAAAAAACAGATAAATTATGACGAGAAAGAAAGAAAGAAAGAAAGAAAGAAAGAAAGAAAGAAAGATGAAATGAAACAGTGGGAATTAGGATTTAAAATGCAAAAGAAAGAAACAAAGATTTCTCATATTTTACGGCTTATCAACACTTTGTCAGTTATTTATAACCAGATTCTATTTCGATAGAAAACAAAATATGAAATGAATAATCCACAAGTGAAAATGTAAAAACATGAAGGAACTTATAAATGAAAAAGAAAAAAAGATAGTTAAGAAAAGGAAAATAATAAAGGAATTATATTTAAAAAAGAAAAAAGAAAAAAGAAAAGGAAGTGTAAAATATAAAAGGAATTAGAAATGAAGAAGAAAAAGAAAAAAGAAAAAAAAGGAAACAAAGCAAATATCAATTAAAATTTAAAATAGAAGAAAAAAGAAAATAAAAGGTAAAAGAAAATAAAAATAAAAAAGCAAAACAAAAAGAAAATAAACACTAAAAATTCTACAAGAAAAATGAAACAGTAACAAATCAAAGAAAAAAAGAAAAATATTTTTTCATTCATTTATCCGTTAAATATTCCCTTACAAAGTTTCTTATTCAATGGTTTTTATTTATTTTTGGTTAAGAACTTCAAAATCTTGCTTAAGGTCAGTCAGTTATATGCATTATGTGATACACGCTTTGGGCGATTATGTCTCGAAAGAGACATGACTGACTGGGCAGAAAATTATCCCGCAGTAGGTTGCCATTGCTTTCTGCGGTAGACTGGTTGCCGACCAAGGCTATAGAACCCAACACGCTTTCGGCGATCATGTCTCGAAAGAGACATGACTGACAGGGCAGAAAATTATCCCGCAGTAGGTTGCCATTGCTTTCTGCGGTAGACAGGTTGCCAGCCAAGGCTATAGAACCCAACACGCTTTCGGCGATCATGTCTCGAAAGAGACATGACTGACTGGGCAGAAAATTATCCCGCAGTAGGTTGCCATTGCTTTCTGCGGTAGACAGGTTGCCAGCCAAGGCTTTAGAACCCAACACGCTTTCGGCGATCATGTCTCGAAAGAGACACGACTGACTGGGCAGAAAATTATCCCGCAGTAGGTTGCCATTGCTTTCTGCGGTAGACAGGTTGCCAGCCAAGGCTATAGACTCAAGCTATCTTATTATGTAACCCATAACTGGGAGGAAGAAACGGATTATTACCTTTCCCAAGGGTATTTGTGCGCAAGTGAATTCCAGCAATTCAACTGGAATTCGAACTTTGCTACCCGATTTGTCGTTCCGAGTCGATATCCACTGCACCACAACGCACATCCTCACTACAACGCACATCCCCATATTGCATAAGATATCGGCTTTTCATTTTAAAAAGCCTAGTCTGCACTGGGAGAAGAAAAGAGCAATTCATAACTTTCCCAAGCTAAGTTGCGAGTATGTGAATGTAATGAACGTGACCAGAATTCGAACTCTACTTTCCGGCTTCTTATTCCGATCCTCTCTTTATGCTTTACACCATTAAAAAGAATAGGATTAAAAAAAGAAAAAGAAAAAAAGAAAGGAAGCGTCCAGGATAAGGATAATAAAAAAAATAACTCAACAAAAGAAAATTAAACAAAAAAAGTGGGAGAAAAAAAGTGGGAGAACCTAAAAGAAAGAAAGGTGAAGAAATTTCGACAAAATCGAGAAAAAAATATGGAAGCTAAAAAAAATAACAAAATTCGGCAAACGGATCTATTGTTGTTTATCAAAGCTACAGTTTTCTTATCTCTAATCGTCAGCACGCTTGCCTGCAGTCTACCGACAAATGTTTCCTCCGCGAAGACAGAAGAAACGATTTCCCGCCACAAGAACCAACCTGGCGATGCTGACAACGGCAGCTGCTGCTGATGGCCGAAGGAACCGTACACACTGTGCTAAATACCGTCTTTGATTTTCTCTTTGTCTGTGTCTGAGTCGGCCATTGCCTTCCGTCTCTATGGCTCAGGCCTTTCATGATATATACGCTCAGTTTCGCCTCATTTCTTTCACCATCAGCCAAAGTTATTTTACTTTGCTAACGGCAGAAGCTACTGCAGCAGATGAATTTGAGACTACAGCCATTTTCTTTTTTACTGTGAGCCATTAGCAAAACCGCTATACAATCTTTGCTTACACTTCTAGAAAAATATTAACCCGTCAAAGTACCATACGTTTCTGCTCAACTCGTCTACAAAGTTAATATCGATTCAAAATAGCGTACTTTAAACGAGATCAAAAGCACCCAATACTTTTCCTTTTATAAAAACACAAGCAATATAGCCCGGCGTTACTCGGGTGTAATGAAAGCCTTTATATATATATTATCGATTTTCTGCACTATTGTAAGAACTGCAACCTTGCAACTAATCCATGGTCCTGGATATCAGACTCAGCCTAAAGAATATTTGTGTGAAGTTTGGTGAGAATCGGATAAAAATTGTGGATTTGTATAAAGGACATATAAACAGACACACACACAAACATTTTGCCTTATATATATATATATATATATATATATAAGATTTTCTGCACTATTGTAAGAACTGCAACCTTGAAAGTTCTGAATATCGTTTCTTATGTCTTTGTCTCTGAGTGTATCAAATTTGATTAAAATCGGACCACTCCTTCTATAACCCGATTTTTTCGATTATCGATTTTCGATATTCATCAGAGGTACCTCGACACAAAACCTAGCTAAGAACACTCGCTGACGCTTATAGTACAACAATGTAAATTTTCAAGAAAATCGGTTCAGCCATTTCGAAGTCTATAGGTAACGGACACACACACACACACAGAGTTCCATTTATAAATAAGTTTAGATAATATTTTATAATTCTCTGTCTAACGATGGCAAAACATTAATTCTCATTCATTTTGCAGTTGAAATGTCTAGATGTAATCGTAAGTTCTATGGTAACAATTTCTTTTCTCGCACTTCTTGCTTGTATAAAAATCTTCTGGTTACATCCCGCAGTAGGTTACCAGAAGTTTCAAGGTTGCAGTTCTTCCAATAGTGCAGAAAACCATTAATATATATATATAAAAGGCAAGATGTTTGTGTGTGTGTGTGTCTGTCTGTTTATCTGCCTGCATGTCTGTATCTATTCAGCCCTTTTATTTTATTTTTTTGCTTCGGGTTTGGCTCTAAGTAGGTATAATTGTAATTCTTAGTCTCGGCCATGATACCATTTACTCAGAGGACTTATTTAGCCTTTAAAATTCAGTTTACGACGAAAAAATCTTATTTGATATCGATACCAGGAAATCAAAATTATTGCTTTTTAGTCTTTCGTGCCAACGTCCAAAGAGCCTGAGCTCCAGGACCATGGATTAGTTTTAAAGCTTTCATTACACCCGAGCAACGCCGGGCTATACTGCTAGTTTGTTTATAATATAACGTCCGTATCTAAGTAGATATAATTGTAGTTCTTATTCTCAGCCATGATACCATTTACTCAGAGGACTGATTTAGCCTAAAAAATTCAGTTTACGACGAAAAAAAACTTATTTAATATCGATACCAGGAAATCAAAATTTGACTTACATCCATCCATTTTTCTTTCAGTCTTGGTTTCGCTTATTGCTTTTTAGTCTTTCGTGCCAACGTCCAAAGAGTCTGAGCTCCAGGACCATGGATTAGTTTTAAAGCTTTCATTACACCCGAGCAACGCCGGGCTATACTGCTAGTTTGTTTATAATATAACGTCCGGAATAAATTACTCAACAGAGACTTTGGATCATTCAGCTTTTAGACACAGCTAACAACTTAAATGGTTTGGAAAATATGACATCTCATCTGTTTAAGATTCTATCTTTATATTTTCGATCAAAAATATTCAGGCAATTATTTATTTCTCTCAAGAGCAGAAACTTTGAAAAAATTAACGACCCATTTGCGTTTAAGACACACAACATTCTGTGGTTAAATTAAAAGACACAATAAAGTTCTTGCAATTTGTAAAATCCCTTTCATCAACTCAACTATCAGTCAGTCAGTTATGTACCATACGCGATACACGCTTGGGCAGTCATGTCTTTTTTTAGACAGAAGATTATTCGGCAGTAGGTTGCCATTACTTTCTGCGGTAGACTGGTTGCCAGCCAAGGCTATAGAACCCAATCTGTTCTGTTATTTGACTCACAGCTAGAGGGGAATGAGATGTTTTATATTATAAAACAGTAATAATTGGGGGATCAGTTTATTACTTCATAACAATATAAAACTGATCCCCTACTTTATGTCCAGTAAAATCCTTAATCATGTTTCCAACTATTATATTCAATCAGACCGTTAAGTGCAATATGTGAAACACGCTTTGGACGATCATGTCACGAAAGAGACATGACTGACTAAGCAGAAGATTATCCCGCAGTAGGTTGTCATTACTTTCTGCGGTAGACTGGTTGCCAGCCAAGTTTATTGTTGTAGAGTAGTTTTCGCACTGAAGGTTATAATCGTGCTATGTCGTCTGTTAATCGACTTAACGCACGCAAAATCTTAGGAACTTGGTAATCTTTCACTGTAAGCTGACTCCTTAGTATTCAGCTAACTACCGACTAATATCAACTGCCCAGTAGCTTTACTGAACTCCAATAGAACTCTAAAGAACTCTCTAGAACTCCTAAGAACTTCAATATTTATTTTTGTAAAATACAAAAAATGCGGCACAAGGCCAAAAGGAGGATGGGGAATGACTGGTCTTCTTCTGTCCTACATTAACTTAGCTAGCCTCACTCATTGACCCAAGCAGATAATACAATATCCTTGCACCAAAACATCACATTCTTACGTACCATTCTTACTACAAACACCATAATGCCTCAATACATTCTGTGCAAATCTAACTAAACCCATATGTACAATTTCTCTGTGTGGGTGGGGAATAACTTAAAATTGATAACCCCAATGATTTTTATAAAATGAATGAAAATATATACAAAAACTAATCAAAATTAATGTTAGTAATAAACCCCCCCACAATCTCTAATCGTAAGAGAAACATTAGCTGGGCGAACTTCTAGCGGGGCAGGCAGATATCTACACAGTTATACACACACACACGCACACACACACAAATACAACAAATACGGAAATAAACAACCGAAACAAAAAATGCCCCGCATCTACCAGGGAACTAACATCTCTAGTCACCTAAAGGGGGATGGGTTGGGGAATTAAACCAAGAAAAGTGAGGACAAAAATATAGAAAGTGGGGCCAATGACCATGCATACCCTAGCTAAGTTTAACCATAGTTAAAAATAAAAGAAAAAACCGAAACTATCCTAACTGCCGACTAATATCAACTGCCTTAGTCCAACGATGTCCAAACTGGAACTAACTAATAGTTCTACTGAACTCCAATAGAACTCTAAAGAACTCTCTAGAACTCCTAAGAACTTCAATATTTATTTTTGTAAAATACAAAAAATGCGGCACAAGGCCAAAAGGAGGATGGGGAATGACTGGTCTTCTTCTGTCCTACATTAACTTAGGTAGCCTCACTCATTGACCCAAGCAGATAATACAATATCCCTTGCACCAAAACATCACATTCTTACGTACCATTCTTACTACAAACACCATAATGCCTCAATACATTCTGTGCAAATCTAACTAAACCCATATGTACAATTTCTCTGTGGGGGTGGGGAATAACTTTTAAAATTGATAACCCCAATGATTTTATACTTCTAAGAACTTCCCGAGTTAACTTCCTGTTAACGCTTATTAATATAGGAGGGAGAGTCCATTATCTGAGCAATAGGTGTGTTTCACCATAACAGCTATAGAACCCAATCGATTAATACCTTTCCCAAGGGTATTTGCGAGCAAGTGAAGGCAAGGAATTCAACTGAAATTTGAACTCGGCTCCCCGATTTCTCGTTCCACTGCACCACAACGGACATCACCATAACTAGACTATACTGGAACTAAAAAAAGGTATAATGTTGTTTCCCATAAATCCTCTTTTATGACCTTTCTGTGTGGTGGTGTAATTCTCATCAACACCAATGATTATTGTTATAACCCAGGCAGAAACCAAAATTGTGAATGCTTAAATTCGAAGCAAGCAAATTCCTCCCAACTTGAAATGTGGCCACAATAAATTCTTTACATCGCCATTTCTTTCCGTCTGATTTTGTAGTTTACGAAACTAATGTAATTATTATTAAAAGAATCTACCTTTGAAAAACACTATGGCCATTATATATGAGTCGATGTGCGATAACAAAAAAGATTAGTTCTTTTATTACGTAAATATTCAAGAGTAAACCGATTATATCGATCGACTGAATTGCGTTCAACGTCTATTGAGTGGGCATTCAAAATCGACTCGGCATTGTTTACAAGTTTCAGTGTATAAGTCAATATAAAATCCTACTTTCATCCAGTGTCTCCAATCCAACGCCTCTTCCCACACATTCCCCGGCTGCACTTTCCAGCCGCTAATCTCCGGCTGCAATGAATGTACAAAACCCACTTCAATTATTTTACTAATATCAACCAAATTCAAAACGACAAATCTCTCTACGCTATCTTTGTTATGACGTCATCTGTAAGATTTTTTTTCAATTATTTTAATAACTACTCAATTTTATATGGATACTAGCAGTATAGCCCGGCGTTGCTAGGGGGTAATGAAAGCTTTAAAACTAATCCATGGTCCTGGAGCTCAGACTCTTTGGACGTTGGCACGAAAGACTAAAAAAGCAATAGTTGTTTCCAGTTAAAGCGAAACCGTAGACTGAAAGAAAAATGAATGGATGTCAGTCAAATTTTGATTTCCTGGTATCGATATGAAATAAGTTTTTTTCGTCGTAAACTGAATTTTGAAGGCTAAATAAGTCCTCTAAGTAAATGGTATCATGGCTGAGACTAAGAACTACAATTATACCTACTTAGAGCCAAATCCGAAGCAAAAACTAAAATAAAAGGGCTGATAGAATACAGACATACAAGCAGATAAACAGACACACACACAAACATCTTGCGTTATATATATTATAAATTATGTTTTAGAACATGTACATAATTTCTTCTAATTATGTACATGTTCTAAAACATAATTTATAATAAATATTCACTGCTCTATACATCATATATCGAGCACTGTTTAAATTAATGTTTTGGCCGGAAAATTTTTTTTCTTTTTTCTCTCCTCATTCTATACTCACTCAGATATATATATAGTGATCCGCAGACAGATCTGTTTCGCTGTATTACAGCTCAACAGTACGGTTAGACTCCCATTTGTTTTTAACCCAGGATTGAAACCCGACCGAATTCGCGTCAGTCGGCGATTCTACCTCTGGGCTATGGGCGTTCGGTAGAAGTAGGCAGACTTTTTAGCGTGTATATTGTCATTATACCCGCGCAATAGCCAGAGTGCTCTAATCCATTACTGAATGAGCGATGCGTGTATGCCACAGAGTAGCTGCTGTTTTTCAAAGTCTACCATTCTTCCAGAGTGCTCAATCAGGGTGTGAGAGCGTAAATAGTCATCCGCAGACAGATCTGTTTCGCTCATCAGTACGGTTAGACTCCGATATATTATCGATTTTCTGCACTATTGTAAGAACTGCAACCTTGAAAGTTCTGAATATCGCTTCTGATGTCTTTGTCTATGAGAGTATCAAATTTGATTAAAATCGAACCATTCCTTCTATAACCCAATTTTTTCAGTTATCAATTTTCGATATTTATCAGGGGTACCTCGACACAAAATCTAGCTAAGAACACTTGCAGACGCTTATAGTACAACTGTGTGAATTTTCAAGAAAATCGGTTCAGCTGTTTCGGACACACACACAGACTCACATATATACACACACAGACAAAGTTCCATTTATAAATAAGTTTAGATTAACCAAACAATCATTAATACGGTAATTGTCCATATGTTAGTTGAATTGGATAAGAAATATTGTACTAGGTGCATATTCAATCTGGGATATATAGCTATTTTTTGGATAGGGTGGTGTAACGGTTAGCTGTTCGGAATGAGGAACTGAGGATTCGTGTTCATAATTCCAGTGGATTTCGTTACATTCACTTACGTGCAAATATCGTTGAAAAAGGCATGAACCTATCATTTCTTTCCTCCTTCATCTTTGCTATTTCACAAGATTGTTCATGCGACATTCGTATTCATTATTATTTCACGCCAAGAAAGGGAATAAATCAACTAAGACGCAAGGAGCTCCTGACTGTGGAAGACTATGAGAAAATGAACAAAAAACAAATAAATAAGAAAAGATGCTGAACAATAAAGAGCCAGGAATTAAGAAGACAGGAAATAACAACTGACTAGAAAGCATGAAACCCGAAGAGTTTTACACAACTGAAAAAAGTCAATAAATTTAGTACCATACGGGTTAAACGCTTAGATGATCATGTCTCGAAAGAGACATGACAAACTGGGTAGAAAATTTTCTTGCAATAGCTTGCTATTTCTTTCAGCCGTAGACTGGTTACCAATCAAGGATATAAAACTCAATTTGTTTTGCTGTCGAACCCATAGCTGGAGGAACAGATGATGGATTGATACATTTCAAAGAGGTATTTGCACTTAACTGAATGCAACGAATTCGACTGGAGTTTGAACTCGGCCCACCGATTTCCCATTCCGACCACAACACAAAAAGGACATTCTTTCGAAGTTTCGGCTTTAAGTAATCCATAAACGTTTGCTAAGCTGTAAAAGTATTAACAAACCAATATTGACTTAATCAGACCTCTGTTAATCTCATTAACATTCACAGAATTTCAAAGTGAATTCTTTCTTTAATCTACAGGAAATAGATTTTTCTCGTTCCTTTGTTCATATCTCGGAAAATCTCGTTTTGTTCTTATTTTGGTTCTAATCAATTATTGCCAGTCATGTTTTGCACTGCTGCCTTTATTTTATTTATGCATCTAAACTGTTATCGTAACTGACCATATAACTGGACTTTTGTTTAATCTAATCCAATTGTTCCTTTCAAATCGCGTAATAAAGGTCATTTTGAACGGACATGCTTCCATATCTTATCATAAGAATACGGGTGTCCCTCAAGGCTTTATCCAAGATCCGACGCTTTTTCTGATCTTCATCAACGATCTCCCTGATGTAACCAGGTCCCAGGTAGGTATATACACTGACGACACCAGCATTTACTCCTACTTCAATAAACAATCTGGCAAGGCTGACAAAACTAACCTCACTGCTGATCTTGAAAGGGATCTCTAATCTGTGATGGACTGAAGTATGAAATGGATCGTAAATTTTAATGTTTCCAAAACAAAACTGCTATCCTTTAACCACCATAAGCAATCTCTCCTACCCACTTTATCAGCATGAATCACACTTCTCTTCTTCTATATGCCGTGTCCCTTCGGGACGTAGGCAGTCATGGCTTTCCACATTTCCCTATCCCTGGTGGCTCTGAGCACGTCTTCTCCTGTTACACCGTGCAATCCTCGTTCTGTCATCCACCTGATTAGGTCCTTCAAATGTTATCCGTTGCTTTCCCCTGTCTCTTTTCCCCTCTATCTGGCCTGTTAGTATCAGGTTCTCCAAGCCCTCCTTCCTCATTACATGTCCCAGGAACTTCAGCTATCTCTTCCTGATGCTCTGTATTAATTTCCTTTTTGTTTCCATCATTTTTAAGTCCTCATCATTGCTCACATGCTCGATCCATGACCTGAAAGCAACACACTGCCCCTCCTCGACGTCACTCTCTCAGCAAGCCTCAAGTGGAACGACTACATTGAATCAATAGCTAAATCTAAAATTAGGAAGGTCGGGTCACTGTGTCAAGCAAGGAAATGTTTCTCATCTGAAGTGGTCTATCATTTCACAGCCCACAACCTTTTCTCTGACAATGGTTTCGGTTTTGCCAGGTCGATGCTGATCACTATCAATGAATACATATACTAGGCTCTCAATAAGAACAGCTCTTTCTCTCGATATCACCAAAGCATTTGACCGAATCTGGCACTCAGGCCTTCTGCGCAAGCTACAGGGCTATGGTATATCTGGACGTTTGTTTGACTTAAATCGTTCCTATCGAATCGCGTAATGAAGGACTTATTGAACGGGCATGCTACCAAATCCAATCATACGAATGTAGGTGTCCCCTAGGTTTTGATCCTAGGTCTTACGCTTTTTCTGAACTTCATCAACGATATACCTGATGTAACCAGGTCCCAAGTAGGCATCTAAGCAGACGACACCACCATTTACTCCCGCCTAAACGCTGACAAAACTAACTTCGCTGCTGATCTTGAACGGGGCTTACGGTCATATCACGTCGAATACACCGGTTCTCGCTCGATCAGCGAAGTTAAGCAACGTTGAACCTGGTAAGTACTTAGATGGGTGACCGCTTGGGAATACCAGGTGCTGTAAGCATTTATTGACGGATGTGCGTCGTGGTGCAGTGGATATCGGCTCGGAAAGAGATATCGGTGAGCCGAGTTCGAATTCTAGTTGAATATCCTGCATTCACTTAAGCCCTGGTACCCTCGGGAAAGGTATTAATCCGTCTCTTCCCTCCAGTTATGGGTTAAATAACAGGGTAGGACTTGGAGACCCTGTCCTTAAAAACAAATCCCAATGAATCTTGATACTCGAAAAGAAAAAAGTATTACTAAACACAAAACTTAAAAACAACAATAAATTGTTGAAAGAAAAAGGTATTACCAGCAATAAATAAATAAAAATTTAGTTGGCAATAAATGACCCGCCGAGGTTGATATGCCATAAAAAATATGCATTTCAAATAAAGTAAAGTAATGATCTTGAACCTGTGGTGGACTGAGGTAAGAAATGGCTCGTAAATTTGAATGCTTTAAAAACAAAGCTATCTTTTAACCACCATAGACAATCTCTCCTGTCCCCTCCAGCGCCTCCTCGGCCTCACTCTTTCAGAAAACCTCAAGTGGAAATCAACATTGAATCAATAGCTAAATCTACTGCTCGGAAGGTCAGTTATCTACCGTGACAGGAGTTTTTTCTTGTTTGAATCCACTTTGCATATATACAAATCTACCATCCGGTCGTACATTGAATACTGTTGTTATATCTGGTTGGGTACTCCTGCTATTCATTTCAGGGTTCTCGACAAAATCCAAACGTGAATCTGTGATCGATCCCAACATGGCAGCTCGCCTTCAGTCATTTTCTCCCCGGCGGGATGTCGCTTCCCTCTGTCTCTTCTACAAATATTTTCAAGGCTTCTGCTCCGACGAGCTTAGTTCCTTAGCGTCACCTCTACACGAATTTATTTACTCGAGTTGCTTGTGCGTTGTGCTCGTGAATTTTAATGCTTCCAAAACGAAGCTGCTATCTATTAACCAATTAACAATCGCTCCTAACCCCCATTACCATGGATCAGGCTAGACTCCCTGAAAACCAAACACTGCGGGTTAAGTCCTCGGGTTAACTCTCACAACAGACCTCAAGTGGAATGACTATATAGAATCCATAGCTAAATCCGCTGCTAAGAAAGTCGGCTCTCTGTGTAGGGCCAGGAAGTTTTTCCCGCCTGAAACAAATCTACCATCCGCCCGTGCATTGAATACTGCTGCTATATCTTGTGGGGTGCTCCTACTATCCACGTAGGTGTCCTTGACAACATCCAACGGAGAATCTGTAATGTGATCGATTCCAATTTGGCAGCTCAAATACAGTCACTTTCTCACCGGCACAATACGGCTTTCCTGTGTCTCTTCTACAAATAGTTTCACGGCTTCTGCTCCGATGAACTTAGCTTACTGTTGCCCCCTATATATAAATTTACTCGAGCCACAAGATTAGCAACTAGGTTCCACCCTTTTACTGTGAAATGTAAACGCAAATTCTACCCCAACAGCTTCTTTTTTTGCACTTTCTACTTGTGGAATTGCCTTCCGTTTACTTGCTTCCCCGACAGCTATAATCTCCAAGAATTTAAATGCAATGTCAATAGTCATCTTCTATCTCACTAACCTGCATCCACTCTCATGCTCCTTTCTCCGTCCACTCCACTCTCATCAGTATTCTCATCCTTCTCTTACCCACTTCCTGACACCCCTATAACCTATCACTCTTTCTCATAATTTCCTCTCATGTAACCCCCTGCGAAACAGTGGCAGTAAAATGCTCTGTTGGGGGCGATATGATTATAAAAAATGTCTAAAGAGATCCCGTTTAGCCTTTATTTTAGTTTTGTTCAGTTATTGCACGACTTGTAGGTTGCACGGATCGATATATTCAAGGAATTCTGAACTTATCTCTTTATTTAATTTACGCTGATGGAATGTTCTCGTTCCATTGCCCAAATCTAGCGAGATCTTTTTTAGTTTTTATATTTAATAATTCTAAGTTTTTGTCCGGTCGTTTCCAGGCGTTGACAATTGTCCGAATGTAGCTAGTGTAAATAACAATGTATTTTATTTAATATACAAGGCGTCCCCACGAATCGAAATCAGTTAAAATGTGAAGATTCGAGTAATAACGTGTCTCAGGAAAACGTAGATAAGCTCCATGTTAAACAATAAAATATCCATATATCAATATTCAAATGAATGTAGATTCTCTAACCGATTTCACAAAGCTTCCCAATTATTCAATATGCGCACCACTTGCCACATAATACACAATTCGGTAGTCCTGCTTTTGTCAAACACGCTGTAGCATGCCTTGCGAAACATTCTCTACCGCGTTAGTGATTCTCTGTTGAAGTTCCTCTAGGCTTATAAGAGGAGGGGTATACAGACCAGTCCCTTCACAAAGCAAACAATCACAAGGTGTGAAGTCAGGTGAATATAGTGGTGATTTCAACAACACATCATTGTTACTATCCGTTATATATATATATATATATATATATATATATATATAAGTGCGAGAAGCCTTGAACGTCTTCTTAAAATGTAGATTTATTGCTGCTATCATGACAATTATTACTTACTTTTTGTATGATATATGAGGTGTCGCTAATGGTATTTGTGTCACTACACGTGTTTCGAGTCTAAAGTTGACTCTCTTCATGCAAATAAACTTATGACTTCACGTATCGAGATCCCTTTACTTTTCTGATGGCAAAGTTATCGTGTATAAATAGCTAAGTCAAGTGTTAAGTAGATCAGAAAGTTTATATGCGTGTGTGCGTATTGCTGCTTTTTTTTCACACTCGCACGTTAAGTTTCTCCTGTCACCTTCGTTGACTGTAAATCTTTTTCACTGATTTGCGAAATTTGATTTCATCTTTAGACTTCAAAATTATTTGCAGCGATTGTGATTCAGTTCTACTCTACGGGTCATCTAGTTGTTTGTTATTGTTTTATGGATAGTATTTGAATTTAGAGAGAGAGAGAGAGAGAGAGAGAGAGAGAGAGAGAGAGTGTGTGTGTGTGTGTGTGTGTGTGTGTGTGTGTGTGTGTTTTTATCGTGTTTGAACCTCGTGTGTCTGTGTGAATGTCATAGGATTTTTGTTATGTCGTCACTGTTATGTCGTGAGTAAGAATAAATCACTCAACAACAGGAATAGGTTAATTGTTGTATTCCGTGAAAATAGTATTTACAAAGGTTTTTAGTACCCAATACAAGAATAAGGGTTAATCGTCTCTACCGTCGTAAGACGTAGTATGAGCAATGGGTACTTCCGGGTCGTCACCGGAAGTCTACGACTGACTTGTCGATCGGCTGCTCGGCACACTCTCCTACGTAGATGCCACCATTACTTTACATAGTAATGGAATAGTTCAAATAGCTTTTGAGATTCGAAAAAGAAATCAGTCGACCGGCGTCGAGAGCGAGGGAAAATTTGCTCGCCCCAAAATCATTTTACTCGACTGAGTCCATTTTCTTAATAGTCGCCTTACGTAAACATAGCGTGAATCACTGGTGGAAAACCAAAAATGAAATTTTAATTAAAATTTCGAACGTGTTAGAAAGGATTTAGCAACAAAATTTGATTTTTCCTCTTTATAATAGCATAAACATTTTGATGATAAAACTATATTTTTATTAAGTTTGATCCAGTTTAACATCATGATATGCTGTTATTTTGGCAATTGAGTGGAGGTACCTAAATTCGTAGTTTCTTTCTTCTGTTTGACTACAACCTCCATCTCATAGATGATAAAAAAATAACAAATCTGATTTTCTCAAAGATTTTCTATAAAAAATTTACTTAATTTGTTTTTCGGTGCGTGGTTGAAAGAAGCATGTGTATTATTTTTTTCTTTCTTTCAAATGTTCGTTTTTACTTTTTGTATGCGGGGAGGAAATATAGATGTTGAGTCAAGGATAATGTTTTTCCAAATGAGTTTCTAAAAATCTGTGAGCGGCTTTAAACTGAGCGACAGAGACATTTTGGCTCCACTCTGGAAGCGTTAATTAAACGAATGTTTACACTGGCCGGGATAATAAAAGCCCAAACAGTTCAATAATGTCATTTTAGTTCATTCCATGTAACTTGTGAATCTTCAGTGGCATACTTTTGTGTTGCAAAAGGAATCAAATTTTCTTTTTCTATATTTGAAGGGACACGTTTCATTGCGAAATCATTAATCGATCGCGGGCTTTAATTAAATAACTTTAATTGCCCATTTAAGTTTTTAACTGACTGATTCGATCGAGCGAGTGAAATCTTAAAATCTCTCTCTCTCTATATATATATATAATATATATATATATATATATATTATATATATATATATTATATCTATATATATTATATATATATATAGATATAATATATATATATATATATATATATATATATATATATATATATGGTGGGGGAAGTAAAAGACTCAGAAGAGCTTTTCATAAGGGTCTTGATATTACTCACTGAGTGGATGTTGTTAGAGTTTTTGATTTTGCGTGTAATGTCTGTCAAATTATGGTATGCGTAAAAAAATCATCAAAAACGTTATACAAAGAAATAAGTCATACACTACACGTCATACAGCCTTTCTACTTGCAGCGAGTACAGAAAACAATGTACCTTGGTTCGTGGAATTAAACGTCATGTGAACGTTTGCCAACATATAGACCGAACAAATACACCACGATGCGTTAAACGTTGCCACATCTGCACAAGAGAATGTAAGACCATAGCAGGACTAAAAGGCCGCATCCACGCTGCGCATATCTAAGGATCAAACAATTGCTTTACTCGAAATCAAGTCTCAGCTATCATATATTTAATCGTGTATAGAAATAGAGAAATATTGATTGACGTGTAATTCGTCGTTAGAATTTTGAATCAGTCGTATTCACTTCGAATATATCAAGCAACCAGGTTCTTTCTAAATTATCAAAATTTCGACATTTTCGTTCTTGGAAATTATAATTCGAAAAGAGGCGTCAATCTTGATCGCAGAAGAATCACGTGCATTTTGCTTTTGAGTAAGAAAATATAATTATTTGATTAATGGAGATGCTCAGCAGCCTCGACATTTTGGGAAAGACATCAGTGTTATCAAGAATTTCTACTGGCAACGAACCGCCTGCATGCGGACAGGTAACGATTTCAGCAGATTTACAAAGAGGCGTAAGACAAGGATATGTTTTTCATCGGATCTGTTCAACTTGTACAGCGAGAATATTTTGAGGACCCGAGATTCTACGCCAAGATTTGTTATTGAAGGCCACAACTTGAACAACATAAGATATGGAGATGATACAGTGCTGATACAGACACGGAAAGAAAACTACAAGACCTCATACAGAAGGTAGCTGTAGGGAGTGACAAAAAAAGGACTACAAATAAACTGTAAGAAAACTGAATGTATGGTCATCAGCAAAAAGAGCAACCCAAAATGCCAAATACAGGTGGGGGATACCAGAATCAAGCAAGTACAAAAATTTAAATACCTAGGAAGTGTTCTAACAGGAGATGGAAAGTGCGACACAGAGATCCGAAGGCGAATTGGTATAGCAAAGGACGCCTTCCAGAAGCTGAGTAAAGTACTAAGACACAGGAAAATTTAACTAGAAACAAAGAAGACAGTGCTAGATTGCTACGTGATGTCAGTTATCCAAAACGGCAGTGAATGCTGGGCAATATCATCGAAGATAAAAGAAAAACTTGAAGCAGGGGAAATGTGGTTGTATATGTGAATATCTGGAACTGTAAGTTTTCGTGTGCAGGTGGTATAATGGAAAATAGCTCGGGATTGTTAATCGAGGATCCGATTTCGAATTCACGTTAGGTCCGTTATATTAACTTAAACGCAAATACCCTTAGGAAAGGTATGAATCCATTTCTTCACCCCCCCTAAAATTGGGTTAATTACTAAGACTTGTATCACTAAACCATTATCAAAAAAGTTCTTAAAATCTAAAAAAAAAAAAAATTATGGCTTTATATAACCAGCTATCGGTTGATAAACCGTAGAAAACGAATCAATCAATCAATGAAATACTGATTAGTAACTCAGGTTTGTCTTTTAAATTTATTTACACACTCTGGACTATAAATGTCTAAAAAGGAAGTTGACCACAAAGTGAGGGATAAGTTTATATACTGATTGTAATATACAGTTTACCCCCACTTTATATACACATTTTAATTTTTTTTTTTTTTTTTTTTTTGTATATCAAACTTTGATTTGGTATGAATCTACCTCTTTTTTAACCCCGGCTATGGATTAATTAGTAATACTATTACTATCTTTAAACAAATCCTTACAATCAAAAAATATTTTCTGGCTTTAAATAACCTTCAAAGGGTTGATAAGTTGTAGAAAACGAATCAATCACCAAGAATTGCATGATAGCCGCGTTTATTTATTCAGATTAAGCAAAAGATTTTTTAGCAAAGATTCAACTGCAAATAAATCAACTTATTTTATTCTTACATTTATGTAAAGAAATCGTATAAAATGATATTTGCATAAAGCATTCGCGCAAAAATACATTCAAAACCAACCATATACGATCGAATGTGTGCGTTTCCATAGGCGTAAACGTGCACCTTGTCCTTCGAAATATACATGGATTTGCACACGGCCCTTTAACGCCCTTTTAGAATAGCAGAGATATTTATTGTAATTAAACAACGGAAAAACATTCGCATAGGCGTATTTACTCATAAAAGCTCTATTCCTAATTCTACATACACACACACATATATATATATATATATGAGATGAGTCACAGGCTTAGGTAATCAAGCACTGATTAAATCGTAATGTATTATTGATTTGTCTAAGTATAAATCTATAACTATGCCAGAATCAGATTCTTACTGCTTATTTAACGATGGCTATTATTGAATACATTGATATAAATAAGTAGACATGTATATATAATTGCATCGTTCTCTTGTTTCCTCTCCCTCTCTCTCTCTCTCTCTCTCTCTCTCTCTCTCTCTATCTATCTCTCTATCTATCTATCTATCTATATCTCAACTTTTCTCTCTTCCTCTGTAAACAGACACACATACACATACATATTTGGGGTTGCGGCCATATCACGTTGAATACACCAGTTCTAGCTTGATCACCGAAGTTAAGCAACGTTCAGCCTGGTCTAGTACTTAGATGGGTGACCGCTTGGGAATACCAGGTCCTGTAAGCGTATAGTGACGGATGTGCATCGAGATGCAGTGGATATCGCATCGGAAAGAGAAATCGGTGAGCCGAGTTCGAATTCCAGTTGAATACCCTGCATTCACTTAAGCACTGGTACCCTTGGGAAAGGTATTAATCCGTCCCTTCCCTCCAGTTATGAGTTAAATATCAGGGTAGTACTTGGGGACCCTGCCCTTAAAATGAATCTTGGCACTCGAAAAAGAAAAAGTATTACTCGTATTACTTGACACAAAACTTATATAAAACAACAATAAATTGTTGAAAGATAAAGGTATTACCAGCAATAAATAAATAAAAATTTAGTTGGCATTCAATGACCGGCCGAGGTTGATATGCCATAAAAACAAAACAACCAACATATATATTTAATTTATCTGTTTGAACATAATTTTTAATAAATACTTGTATTTGAATAGATGTTTTATCTTTAATTCAGCAGTATATATATATATATATATATATATATATATATATATATATATAGTCATCTGCAGACAGATCTGTTTCCATGTATCACAGCTCATCAGTACGCTTAGACAGCCGACTGCTTTTTAACCAGGATTGAAACCCGACCGAATTGGCGTCAGTCGACGATTCTACCTCTAAGCGCTCGGTAGAAGGAGGCAGACTTTTTAGCGTGTATATTATCATTGTTTTTCAAAGTCTACCATTCGTCCAGAGTGCTCAATCAGAGTGTGAGAGCGTAAATCCATTTAGCTAATCTCCGGAAATTTCGGTATACATATATATACGCATCGCTCATTCAGTAATGAATTAGAGCACTCTGACTATTGGCATGTGATACATCATACGCTAAAAGTCTGCCTACTTCTACAGAGCACCCATAGCTCAGAGGTAGAATCGCGGACTGACGCCAATTCGGTCGTGTTTCAATCCTGGATTAAAAGCAATCGGATGTCTAACCGTACTGATGAGCTGTGATACAGCGAAATAGATCTGTCTGCGGATATATAAATTTATATATATATATATATATATATATATATATATATATATATATAAAGTCAGCACTCACGATATGAATATCCTAGTATTGTAAAACGGAACACTTCTAAGTTAGCTTACTATCACACACGTTAGACGGTGAATGTAGACTCGACAGAAACGTACACGAATGACAAACGTAATATAGTCTTCAACATACCATCAAAAATTGTCGAAAGTTCATATTGGAAGAAAAGAGTAACAGTTACATGGACTGGGCTTTTCTTTTAATTACTTAAGTCATCATCAGGAATTGTAGACTATATATATATATATATATATATCAACTGATGTCCATTGGGTTGGGTTTCAATCCTAACTAAAAGCAATTGGATGTATAACCGTACTGATGAGCTGTGATACAGCGAAACAGATCTTTTCTAAAATTATTTAAGACGGGGTTGACCATCTTTTTAATTTGATGTAAATTAGCATAATATTTGAAATGATAACAGACTCGTTTCCTGTTTGTAAATCAGAGTTGTTCTTCTACTAGACTGTTTGACACTCAAGGCTAAACAGGCCCTTCTAGCCAGATATTTTATCCACAATTTGGTAGGGGGACGAAGAGATGAACTTATGTTTTTCGTAAAAGTGCCAAATTGAATACAACTGTCTAGGCAGTGATTTGTTCCGTCTTTCCCATTTTCCGTTATATTAACCGTTTAGCCATCTCCATCTATCTAATACGAAACAAAACTTATATCTATGTTGTTATGTATAGGAGTCTACATATTTATTTATATGTCGGAATATATATAAAAAAATTCGTTTAGATTTACATGAGCCCTCACTTATTCGTCTCTTCAGGATCAATACGCCATTGTTGATATTCGTTAAAGATATATTAAAGGCGACATTTACATCTGCACACTCGCTAGCCAGTCAGTCCGGTGTGCATGGGCAGTCGGCTGGAAACAAGTTTCCTTGTTAGTACACGCAGCTTTAATGTAATATTTATAAATAAAAAAAAATCAAGTTTCTCTTCGCAACAGCTACAGCACACAAACCCGCCATGATGCATTTATCGATTGTACGACTATTTTTTTCCTGACGAATATCCGTAATATATAAAACTTCATCCTTTCCATAATGCATGCAATGTCAGATATTATTAAGCAAATTTAATTCTTCCTCAAAAAAAGGGATATGAATCAATGAATAAAGTTGTTTTTTGTTTGTTTGTTTTTTTAATAAAAACGTTTACAAGATATATTTATAAGTCTACTAGCAGTATAGCCCGGCGTTGTTCGAGTGTAATGAAAGCTTTAAAACTAATACATGGTCCTGGAGCTCAGACTCAGCTTAAAGAATATTTGAAATAATAAAATAATTGCGACAATTTCCGAATCGCACCTAGTATATATATATATATATATATATATATATACTAGCAGTATAGCCCGGCGTTGTTCGGGTGTAATGAAAGCTTTAAAACTAATCCATGGTCCTGGAGCTCAGACTCAGCCTAAAGAATATTTGTGTGAAGTTTGGTAAGAATCGGATAAAAATTGTGGATTTGTATAAAGGACATACGGACAGATAAAGTAAAGAATACCTAGTGAGACAGATAAGTAAAGAATACCTAGTGAGACAGACAGACCTACTTCTTTACTTATATATATATATATATATATATATATATATATATATATATATATAAGTAAAGAATACCTAGCCAGCCAGACAGACCTACTTAGGTTTTACCTAAATGGATCGTCAGGGAAACCGTTTAGGTGAAACTTAGGTAGGTCTGTCTGTCTCACTAGGTATTCTTTACTTATTCCGCTCTACCTAAGTACTGAGCACTTTTTGTTAGTTGATTACTCGTATTGTTTTTTTTCTTTAGGCTACGTGCTGACTCAGTCCGAACCCTTTTGACTGATGACCATGTACTTAGCTCTTTCTTTTTTTTAAAATCGTTTTTTTCCTTCTTCGTAGATTCGTGGAAGATTCGTGGATCATATATATATATATATATATATATATGTGTGTGTGTGTGTGTGTGTGTGTGTGTGTGTGTGTGTGTGTGTGTGTGTGTGTGTGTGTGTGTGTGTGTGTGTGTGTGTGTGTGTGTGTGTGTGTGTAGGGTAAATTGTGTGAAAAGCGAAGAAAATAAATAATCTTTAAACACATTTGTACAAATATTATTAATCTTATTATTGAAATAATATTGAACTCGCAATTTTGGTTTTAATTTTAAAATCCAATTATCCACTGGGCCATGTGGATAAAAGCTTTGGTTGAATCCAGTTACTTGATACGAAAAGTTGTGAGTTCATGGCGACAGTATTGGCGAACAAAACACTTTGACTGTTGAGTTAAATGCAGTTAAGACACTCGGAAGTAGCATGACTCACGGAACAAGAACAATATATATATATATGTATATATATGTGTGTGTGTGTGTGTGTGTGTGTGTGTGTGTGTGTGTGCGTGTGTGTGTTAGAAAAAGAAATGCGATTGTTCCAACGAGAGAAATTGGTATAGAATAAAAAGTGTGAGAGGCCGTAAACGTTTTGCTTAAAGTGTATATTTGTTGTTGTTTTATTATACATGCGATGATACATTAAGCGTCCATAATGGTATTTGTGACGCTACACGTGTTTCGAGTCTAAAGTTGACTCTCTTCAGGCGAATAAATTTGTGGCTTTACGTATCGAGTGCTTTTGTTTCTGATCGCCAAGTTATTGCTTATAAATAAGTAAATAAGTAGAAAAATAAAAATAAATAAATCAATCAAATCAGTAAAATAAAATAAGATAAAATAAATCAAATGTTGGTGTGTTGAATAGTCTGCGTTTTCTCACATCAGCCCGTGTATATATGGATATATAACAAACTGTATTCGACAAACAAAGGTTAACCAGAGTCATTGTGAAAGAAAACCTTTGAAGGCAAAGAAACTTTGTAAGTATAGTGATTAAGATAGAACATTAATAATAATAATGATCTTATCCCTGTCATTTTTTTCTGCACTGTGTTTCTCGGAATTATTCCAAAATTCAGGAAACTTGATGCTAAGTCATCCATTATTGATAATGATAAAATAAACATGTGCAGAAATTAAAAACTTTGCACAGTGTCTACATATACGACACAACTGGTGCCTCTGCAACAGGTTTTTACTCCCTACTCGTGTTAAAGATGAATAAATGATGTTTACTCGTACAACCAGATTGGCAACTGGGTCCCACCCATTCACAGTTAGATTAACCAAATGCAGACGACAATTCTATTCCTGCAGCTTCTTCTCTCGCACTTCCCGCCTGTGGAACTCGCTTCCATATTCTTGCTTTCCTGACTGCTACAACCTCCAGAAATTTAAATGCAATGTCAATACTCATCTATTAATCACTTGACTCTAGTTCTTTCACCACCCCGTATGTCCTTTCCTTTCTCTCCACCTTTGCAACTGTAATCACACCTGTATTCCCATCCTTCTCTTGCTTCTTTCTAACTGGTTCGTCTTCATCTTCACTCTCTTCTACTTAATCTTTTTACTCTTATGTAGCTAACTGCACATCAGAGGCATTACCGCCTTGCTTGGGGTGATACGATTAAAAATAAAAATAAAAACTGAATAGCAGATAGATAGTAGAGTGATATTTTGATCCAAGGCAGACAAATATAAATTGTCTGATTTTGAGCAAAATGTTTTACGGATCAGTCACTTAAGTGCCATACGCAATACACGCTTGGGCGATCATGTTTCGAAAGGGACATGACTGACTGGGCAGAACATTATCCCGCAGTAGGTTGCAATTGTTTTCTGCGGTAGACTGGTTGCCGACCAAGGCTATAGAACCCAATCAGTCCTATTATTTAACCCATAACTGGAAGGAATAGACGGATTAATACCTTTCCCAAGGGTATTTGCGCGTAAGTGAATGCAATGAATTCGGCTGGAATTCGAACTCGGCTCCCCGATCTCTCATTCCGAGCCGATATCCAATGCTCCACAACGCACAGAGCGGAGGACTGTAGAAGGTGTTTTATGGATACGACGCTAATACTTCTATAAACAATCGTATAGAATAGCAAGAATACCTGTTGTCTCTTGATTTCTAATGAAAGTGTCTACCCCCACCTCGTGTTAAACAAGAATAAATGATTAATTCTGGTCGTGTTTTCCATATGAATCACTTTGTTGAAGTTACTTTTCCCTGTTGTATGAATCGAAGCTGCGAATTTCCGAAGCAAAAGAAGAATTCTGATTTTTAAGAATCAAACAACTTTCGAGGATTACCAAACTTTCGTTTGCAAAGTAAAACGAGAACGAAATCTGAAAGCGAAAAGAAAAATGAAGGTTAATGATAGAAAACAGTGCCATATACCGACTCCATTGTTACTGAACAATAAAATGGTTTTTCTTCCACATGCGCATGAACAATAAGGCGTCAGCGGCGGGAAATAAATGTCTGAAGCATGGAAACCGATGAAGGTTGGTTGAGTGCAGGGTAGGAAAAGAAAAGGTTTCAATGCAAACGTCATTTTTCCAATCAACGGCTTTGGTCAGCCAATAAGAAAAAGACTGACCATTGTTGCACACCGTAAAAGGCATTTCGTGTTAAAGCCGCGTCCAGTTCGATCGAGAGACAATGGGCTCGGTGTTTGGCATTAATGGATAGCCATAAACGTTTTTGAGTGGTAAGTTTATGGTTTTTACACAACGAACGATGCGTCTATTTGGCGAGACATGAATGCGTTGCCAATTTCATTCAAAACCAATTCATTTGACGGAATTTCTTGTAGTTTCCTTCTCACTCGCCTTTGCCTATTTTGGAGGCACTTATTTCTTTCATACACGTTTTGGATACGCGATACATTGTCATCTGCATGATGCCAGTTGATTTTTGCATTCATTTAGTGTGTTAAATATTCACACTTATATAATGTGAATATAAATATATTTTTCTGTAGATAGATAGATAGATAGATAGATAGATAGATAGATAGATAGATAGATAGATAGATAGATAATGAACAGACTGAGATAGATAGATAGATAGATAGATAGATAGATAGATAGATAGATAGATAGATAATGAACAGACTGAGATAGATAGATAGATAGATAGATAGATAGATAGATAGATAGATAGATAGATAATGAACAGACTGAGATAGATAGATAGATAGATAGATAGATAGATAGATAGATAATGAACAGACTGAGATAGATAGATAGATAGATAGATAGATAGATAGATAATGAACAGACTGAGATAGATAGATAGATAGATAGATAGATAGAGAGAGAGAGAGATAGAGAGATAGATAGATAGATAATGAACAGACTGAGATAGATAGATAGATAGATAGATAGATAGATAGATAGATAATGAACAGACTGAGATAGATAGATAGATAGATAGATAGATAGATAGATAATGAACAGACTGAGATAGATAGATAGATAGATAGATAGATAGATAGATAGATAGATAGATAGATAATGAACAGACTGAGATAGATAGATAGATAGATAGATAGATAGATAGATAGATAGATAGATAGATAATGAACAGACTGAGATAGATAGATAGATAGATAGATAGATAGATAGATAGATAGATAGATAGATAGATAGATAGATAGATAGATAATGAACAGACTGAGATAGATAGATAGATAGATAGATAGATAGATAGATAGATAATGAACAGACTGAGATAGATAGATAGATAGATAGATAGATAGATAATGAACAGACTGAGATAGATAGATAGATAGATAGATAGATAGATAGATAGATAGATAGATAGATAATGAACAGACTGAGATAGATAGATAGATAGATAGATAGATAGATAGATAGATAGATAGATAGATAGATATGAACAGACGAGATAGATAGATAGATAGATAGATAGATAGATAGATAGATAGATAGATAGATAGATAGATAGATAATGAACAGACTGAGATAGATAGATAGATAGATAGATAGATAGATAGATAGATAGATAGATAGATAATGAACAGACTGAGATAGATAGATAGATAGATAGATAGATAGATAGATAGATAGATAATGAACAGACTGAGATAGATAGATAGATAGATAGATAGATAGATAGATAGATAGATAGATAGATAGATAGATAGATAGATAGATAGATCAATTAATGTTTAAAATTTCACACCGATATAATATATATTATATATATATATAAAATAGATAGATAGATAGTGTGTCAAATATGTACAACTATATAATTATATGTTTGTCTGTAGATAGATAGATAAAAATTGAGACAGATAGATATATGAAGTAATACTTAAAATTTCACACCGTTATAATATATATATCCGTAGATAGATAGATAGATCAATTAATGTTTAAACTTTCACACAGATATATATATATACCATTGCCAGATGGTGTTTCTGTAACAAACTGTTTTTTAAGGGGCAACCCCAAAACCTGGAGGACCGGTGGACTATTCTTGGTATTTAAGCCTACAGCACCTGGTATCCCCAAACGGTCACCCATTTAAGTACTGACCAGGATAGCTGTTGCTTAACTTTGGTGATAGGATGGGAACCGGTGTATTCAACACGATATAGCCGTAGACAGTGGAAAGTAATAATCAAATTAAACTCATTATATATTATAAAAAGTTTAAAACAATTGACCTCATAGTCTATAATAACCCAACAAGCACTAAACTAAATTCTCTACAAAAAACCAATGTAGTGTACCAATTAACATGCCCATTCAGAGATTGCATCTCTGATACTAATCAAAAACCTAGTACATATATTGGTTTTACTACAACCACGCTCTCCCGTAGACTTACATATCATCTTTCTGATCAGAGTACTATTAAACAACATTTCTCTGAAAAACATAAACATGTAGGTAATATCAGACAGATTTTGGTCAACAATACGGTGATCCTTACTCATACACACAGTAAGAGGAACCTGCAGATATTGGAGGCCATGTACATCAAATCGAAACAACCAACACTCAATAAAATCAACTTTAAAACAGGAAATAACATATTACATTGCATTTGACTAGATGGTTTTGTTGTCATTTCGCGCTATCCCGCGGTGTGACGTCATAAAACCGCATCGCAAACTTAAGAACTGCGTTTATTATTTTTTGGTAACTATTGCCGTTGCCAAGCGGAGTTTTATGTCAACACAAAATAAAATCGTCGGTGATGGTGGATGTTATAATATTTCAGTCTAAACAACCTCTCTGAAGATGGCTCATGTGAGCCGAAAGCTTAGAAGAAAACCAATAAATAATTATCCAAATGTTGGAGAATTTTTGTCTTTATTTTCAACTGAAATTAAAGCAAAAATACGACGTTTAGAACGGCTCATGGTTAAACATAATAGACATTCATTGTCTCTTATATTTAACAGCATATGTTTAGAATATATATATATATATATATATATATATATATATATATATGAAAGCAATCGGAGTCTAACCGTACTGATGAGCTGTGATCCGGCGAAACCCGATCTGTCTGCGGATTACAAGATAGATAGATAGATAGATAGATAGATAGATAGATAGGTAGATAGATAGATAGATAGATAGATAGATAGATAGATAGATAGATAGATAGATAGATAGATAGATAGATAGATAGATAGATAGATAGATAGATAGATAGATAGATAGATAGATAGATAGATAGATAGATAGATAGATAGATAGATAGATAGATAGATAGATAGATAGATAGATAGATAGATAGATAGATAGATAGATAGATAGATAGATAGATAGATAGATAGATAGATAGATAGGTAGATAGATAGATAGATAGATAGATAGATAGATAGATAGATAGATAGATAGATAGATAGATAGATAGATAAATAGATAGGTAGATAGATAGATAGATAGATAGATAGATAGATAGATAGATAGATAGATAGATAGATAGATAGATAGATAGATAGATAGATAGATAGATAGATAGATAGATAGATAGATAGATAGATAGATAGATAGATAGATAGATAGATAGATAGATAGATAGATAGATAGATAGATAGATAGATAGATAGATAGATAGATAGATAGATAGATAGATAGATAGATAGATAGATAGATAGATAGATAGATAGATAGATAGATAGATAGATAGATAGATAGATAGATAGATAGATAGATAGATAAATAGATAGATAGATAGATAGATAGATAGATAGATAGATAGATAGATAGATAGATAGATAAATAGATAGATAGATAGATAGATAGATAGATAGATAGATAGATAGATAAATAGATAGATAGATAGATAGATAGATAGATAGATAGATAGATAGATAGATAGATAGATAGATAGATAAATAGATAGATAGATAGATAGATAGATAGATAAATAGATAAATAGATAGATAGATAGATAGATAGATAGATAGATAGATAGATAGATAGATAGATAGATAGATAGATAGATAGATAGATAGATAGATAGATAGATAGATAGATAGATAGATAGATAGATAGATAGATAGATAGATAGATAGATAGATAGATAGATAGATAGATAGATAGATAGATAGATAGATAGATAGATAGATAGATAGATAGATAGATAGATAGATAGATAGATAGATAGATAGATAGATAGATAGATAGATAGATAGATAGATAGATAGATAGATAGATAGATAGATAGATAGATAGATAGATAGATAGATAGATAGATAGATAGATAGATAAATAGATAGATAGATAGATAGATAAATAGATAGATAGATAGATAGATAGATAGATAGATAGATAGATAGATAGATAGATAGATAGATAGATAAATAGATAGATAGATAGATAGATAGATAGATAGATAGATAGATAGATAGATAGATAGATAGATAGATAGATAGATAGATAGATAGATAGATAGATAGATAGATAGATAGATAGATAGATAGATAGATAGATAGATAGATAGATAGATAGATAGATAGATAGATAGATAGATAGATAGATAGATAGATAGATAGATAGATAGATAGATAGATAGATAGATAGATAGATAGATAGATAGATAGATAGATAGATAGATAGATAGATAGATAGATAGATAGATAGATAGATAGATAGATAGATAGATAGATAGATAGATAGATAGATAGATAGATAGATAGATAGATAGATAGATAGATAGATAGATAAATAGATAGATAGATAGATAGATAGATAGATAGATAGATAGATAGATAGATAGATAGATAGATAGATAGATAGATAGATAGATAGATAGATAGATAGATAGATAGATAGATAGATAGATAGATAGATAGATAGATAGATAGATAGATAGATAGATAGATAGATAGATAGATAGATAGATAGATAGATAGATAGATAGATAGATAGATAGATAGATAGATAGATAGATAGATAGATAGATAGATAGATAGATAGATAGATAGATAGATAGATAGATAGATAGATAGATAAATAGATAGATAGATAGATAGATAGATAGATAGATAGATAGATAAATAGATAGATAGATAGATAGATAGATAGATAGATAGATAGATAGATAGATAGATAGATAGATAGATAAATAGATAGATAGATAGATAGATAGATAGATAGATAGATAGATAGATAGATAGATAGATAGATAGATAGATAGATAGATAGATAGATAGATAGATAGATAGATAGATAGATAGATAGATAGATAGATAGATAGATAAATAGATAGATAGATAGATAGATAGATAGATAGATAGATAGATAGATAGATAGATAGATAGATAGATAGATAGATAGATAGATAGATAGATAGATAAATAGATAGATAGATAGATAGATAGATAGATAGATAGATAGATAGATAGATAGATAGATAGATAGATAGATAGATAGATAGATAGATAGATAGATAGATAGATAGATAGATAGATAGATAGATAGATAGATAGATAGATAGATAGATAGATAGATAGATAGATAGATAGATAGATAGATAGATAGATAGATAGATAGATAGATAGATAGATAGATAGATAGATAGATAGATAGATAGATAGATAGATAGATAGATAGATAGATAGATAGATAGATAGATAGATAGATAGATAGATAGATAGATAGATAGATAGATAGATAGATAGATAGATAGATAGATAGATAGATAGATAGATAGATAGATAGATAGATAGATATAGATAGATATATAGATAGATAGATAGATAGATAGATAGATAGATAGATAGATAGATAGATAGATAAATAGATAGATAGATAGATAGATAGATAGATAGATAGATAGATAGATAGATAGATAGATAGATAGATAGATAGATAGATAGATAGATAGATAGATAGATAGATAGATAGATAGATAGATAGATAGATAGATAGATAGATAGATAGATAGATAGATAGGTAGATAGATAGATAGATAGATAGATAAATAGATAGGTAGATAGATAGATAGATAGATAGATAGATAGATAGATAGATAGATAGATAGGTAGATAGATAGATAGATAGATAGATAGATAGATAGATAGATAGATAGATAGATAGATAGATAGATAGATAGATAGGTAGATAGATAGATAGATAGATAGATAGATAGATAGATAGATAGATAGATAGATAGATAGATAGATAGATAGATAGATAGATAGATAGATAGATAGATAGATAGATAGATAGATAGATAGATAGATAGATAGATAGATAGATAGATAGATAGATAGATAGATAGATAGATAGATAGATAGATAGATAGATAGATAGATAGATAGATAGATAGATAGATAGATAGATAGATAGATAGATAGATAGATAGATAGATAGATAAATAGATAGATAGATAGATAGATAGATAGATAGATAGATAGATAGATAGATAGATAGATAGATAGATAGATAGATAGAAGATAGATAGATAGATAGATAGATAGATAGATAAATAGATAAATAGATAGATAGATAGATAGATAGATAGATAGATAGATAGATAGATAGATAGATAGATAGATAGATAAATAGATAAATAGATAGATAGATAGATAGATAGATAGATAGATAGATAGATAGATAGATAGATAGATAGATAGATAGATAGATAGATAGATAGATAGATAGATAGATAGATAGATAGATAGATAGATAGATAGATAGATAGATAGATAGATAGATAGATAGATAGATAGATAGATAGATAGATAGATAGATAGATAGATAGATAGATAGATAGATAGATAGATAGATAAATAGATAGGTAGATAGATAGATAGATAGATAGATAGATAGATAGATAGATAGATAGGTAGATAGATAGATAGATAGATAGATAGATAGATAGATAGATAGATAAATATATAGATAGATAGATAGATAGATAGATAGATAGATAGATAGATAGATAGATAGATAGATAGATAGATAGATAGATAGATAGATAGATAGATAGATAGATAGATAGATAGATAGATAGATAGATAGATAGATAGATAGATAGATAGATAGATAGATAGATAGATAGATAGATAGATAGATAGATAGATAGATAGATAGATAGATAGATAGATAGATAGATAGATAGATAGATAGATAGATAGATAGATAGATAGATAGATAGATAGATAGATAGATAGTAGATAGATAGATAGATAGATAGATAGATAGATAGATAGATAGATAGATAGATAGATAGATAGATAGATAGACTAAGATAGATAGATAGATAGATAGATAGATAGATAGACTAAGATAGATAGATAGATAGATAGATAGATAGATAGATAGATAGATATAGACAGACTGAGATAGATAGATAGATAGATAGATAGATAGATAGATAGATAGATAGATATAGAGACAGACTGAGATAGATAGATAGATAGATAGATAGATAGATAGATAGATAGATAGATAGATAGATAGACTAAGATAGATAGATAGATAGATAGATAGATAGATAGATAGATAGATAGATAGATAGATAGATATGAACAGACTGAGATAGATAGATAGATAGATAGATAGATAGATAGATAGATAGATAGATATAGACAGACTGAGATAGATAGATAGATAGATAGATAGATAGATAGATAGATAGATAGATATGAACAGACTGAGATAGATAGATAGATAGATAGATAGATAGATAGATAGATAGATAGATAGATAGATAGATATGAACAGACTGAGATAGATAGATAGATAGATAGATAGATAGATAGATAGATAGATAGATAGACAGACAGACTGAGATAGATAGATAGATAGATAGATAGATAGATAGATAGATAGATATGAACAGACTGAGATAGATAGATAGATAGATAGATAGATAGATAGATAGATAGATAGATAGATAGATAGACTAAGATAGATAGATAGATAGATAGATAGATAGATAGATAGATAGATAGATAGATAGATAGATAGATAGATATGAACAGACTGAGATAGATAGATAGATAGATAGATAGATAGATAGATAGATAGATAGATAGAACAGACTGAGATAGATAGATAGATAGATAGATAGATAGATAGATAGATAGATAGATAGACAGATAGATATGTTTATACAAAGTTCGATGTATATATTATTATGTTTACAGAACAGTTAAATGACAGACCAACAGAAATCATAGTAACAATTAGTTCTTCCCTGAGTCAAGTATGTAGCTGTTAGAGGACCCTATGTTTGGCAACAGGACTCTGCACCATGCCACACAAGCAGGAGAACCCAGTCATGGCTGTCAAACAATTTCTGCGGTCAGATCATCCCTTACATATGGCTGCCTAACTCCCATGATTATACTCACCTTGATTTTTATGAGGGCGTACTTGAGCAAGAGACCGGGAAAATATCCCTGTAACATTAATGATGAACTGATGGCGTTGATATTTGCAACATACGCCAAATTATTGAATAAATGTACTGGTTTTTACTTCAAGATATTTTTGTGTAATAACAGTAAATATATCATTAACATGAGATGTCAGTATTATTTTCATGTCTGCCTTGTTGAGACGACAATTTATCTATCGTATATTTGGGCAAATTTGGCGATAACACAAAGCATTTTTTCTGAAATTTGAAAGATTTTAAAAAAACTGATATCCTGAACTTGTCAATATTGTTTAACGACACCCCACACACACATACATAGAAATGTGAGAGGAAAGGATATTAGTCAAGGAGATAAGAGATGACAATTGACATTCCATTTAAATTCTTGGGGATTGTAGCTGTCAGGGAAGCAAGTATACGGAAGAGAATTCCACAAGCGGGAAGTGCAAGCAAAGAGGCTGGTGGAATAGGAGTTGCGGTTACATTTGATTGGTTTCATTGTAAAAGAGTGGGACCTAGTTGCTAGTCTGGTAGCTCGAGTAAATTCATGCAGAGGGGGCATCAGGGTCTAAGCTTATCCGAGCAGAAGCCGTGAAAGTATTTGTAGAAAAGATAGAGGCAAGCTACTTTGCGTCGGTAAAAAAGTGACTGGAATTGAGCTGCCAGATCAGGATCGATTACATTGCAGATTCTCCGTTGGATTTTGTCAAGAACCCCGAGATGACTAGCAGGGGCACCTGACCAGCTATAACAGCACTATTTGATGCACGGGCGGATGGTAGATTTATATATGTGCAAGACGAATTCCGAAGAGAAAAACTTCCGGGCCCTACATAGTGAACAGACCTTCCAAGCAGAAGAATTAGCTGTGGATTCAATGTAGCCATTCCACTTGAGATCGACTGATATAGTTTGCCCGAGGAGGAGCAGTGTTTTGCTTTCAGGGAGATTAGCCTGATCCCTGATCCATGCTGATGGTGGGTAAGAGCGATTGTCTATAGTGGTTAAATAATAGTAGCTTCATTTTGAAAGCATTAAAATTTACCAGCCATTTCTTACCCCAGTCCACTCCAGATTAGAGGTCTTTTTCAAGATCAGCAGCAAAGTTTGTTTTGTCAGCCTCAATAGATTTCTTATCGAAGCGGGAGGGAATGGTAATGTCGTCAGCGTAGATATCTACTTGGTATCTGATTACATCAGAGAGACCGTTGATGAAGATCAGAAAAATCGTAGAACCTAGAATAGAGCCTTGAGGAACACCCGCATTCGTATGATAGTATCTGGAAGCATACCCATTTAATTCTACTTTCATTACGCAATTTGAAAATAACGACTGGGTTAGATCAAACTAGCGTCCAGTTATACCATAGCCCTGTAACTTGCGTAGAAGGCCAGCATGTCAGACTCTGTCAAATGCTTTGGAAATAGCTAGAGCAACAGCTCGAGATTCGTTATTCTTATCGAGAGTCTGGTATATATACTCTGATGGTCATTAGCATATCAGCAGTAGAGGGGTTAAGCGAAAACCATAGTTCATCGGAGAAGAGGCTGTGGGCTGTGAAATGTTCAACCATATTGATAATAGCCTCGAACACATCCAAAAATCGGTGGGAGGCTGATAGGGCAATAATTAGAGGGATTTGAGGGTTCTCAAGAGTTCATAAATGCAGGAACCCCAGAGGAGGACTTCCAGTGGTCAGACGCGTAGTTCCGATGAAGCTGAAAGAATTATTCACTTTCCAAGGAAAACACACATGACTATAAAAATGTTAAAAGATGAAAAAGAAACGGCTTAATACATAAACTCTTTCGACTTAAAACACATAAAGCATCACCAGAAACTAAAACAATATAAATATTAATTATATTATATTAAAGAAAAATCAACAATAAGATCATTTACTTAAATTAGGTCACTTAGCATATTGAAAAAGGACGTTTTTGGTGTTAAAAATTTAAGAAAACCTACGTTTTTATTTTTGTTTATAAATTCTTCTAAAATAAATTACATTTGCCTTGATAAAGTCCATCAAAGTACGAAAAGGATGGTCAGGTAAGATAATTTTTTGTTTTGTCTTTATTAATATTGTCCTTTTACCGATATATTTTAGGTATATCTGAAGTTTTACACGCACATTATATATATATATATTCTAGAAAAAATTTAGATATACTACAATTTCATTGGTAATACGTATTTCGTCAGACCCAAATGATACAACAGTTAATATTCAAAATCATCCAAAAAAGAATCACATACAGACATTCACGTGCCCATATCGAGAATAGACTTTTGGAAGGATAATCTACAAAAAACATTTCCTCGCCCAAACAAAAAAAAGCAAACAAAGAAAGAAAAAGAAAAATACAGAAAACTAAGAAACGGAAAGAAGAGAAAGAAAAATTACTACGCCTCGTTGGTCTCACACTTTCAACGGACCTCAAATGGAATGACTATATCGAATCCATTGCTAAATCCGCTGCTATGAAAGTCGGTTCTCTGTGTAGGGCTCGGAAGTTTTTCCGTCTAAATCTATCCTGCACATATATAAATCTACCATCCGCCGGTGAATTGAATACTGCTGCCATATCTGGTCGGGTGCCCCTGCTATTCTCCTCGGGCTTCTCGATAAGGTTCAGAGGAGGGTCTGTAATGTGATAGATACCGACTTGGCAGACCGCCTGCAGTCTCTCTCCCACCGGCGTGACGTGGCTTCCTTGTGTCTCTTCTATAAATACTTTCACAGCTTCTGCTCCGATGAACTTAGATCATTGGCGCCCCTAAATACGAATTTGAACGAGATACTAGATTAGCAACTAGATCCCACCCTTTTACAGTGAAACCGATAAAATGCAACCGTAACTTCTACTCCAACAGTTTTTTTGCTCGCACTTCCTGACTGTGGAATTCTCTTCCAAACGATTGCTTCCCCGACGGCTACAATCTCCAGGAGTTTAAATGTAAGGTCAATAGACACCTCCTAACACACTAATCTGCTCCCATTCTATCAAACACTCTTCCCATCTGCCCAACCCTCATCCTCGGTATCCTTACTCATCTGTCACCTTCCTCCTGACATTCCCTATGTCTAACCACTCCTTCTCTTTACCTTCCCTATGTAGCCCCATGCGCAATAGTGGCAGTGGAATGCCTTGCTTGGGGTGAGATGATTAAAAAAAAAAGAAAAGGAAAAGAAAAGAGAACGAACAGTATAAGAAGAAAAGAAGTTAAAGTGAACGTCATTGATCGACACCAGCGTCGATTGCAATTCATCTGCTTTCTTAGAAAAATATGACATGGAAATTTAACATTAAATTTAGTTATAAAGATAATGGGATGTATCTACAGTATAAAAATAAATTGTAAATCATAATTTTTAATACAAATTAAAATATAACCATTAGTAGTATTATATTATACATATAGTTATGATAATTAAAAAAATAAACTAAAAAATATATAAGAAAATGATAAATAAAATATTAAAAGACAATCTTAAAAAATCTTTAAAAAATGACCTTAAATACTAGTCATAAAAATATTATTAATAATAATAATAAATATATATATAATATTTTAACACTAATAATAATAATAATAATAATAATAATATTTTAAAACGATCTTGAAAAGTTATAATAAAATAATATTAATAAAAATAATAATAAAGCTCAGTGGAGATTATCCTGTGCAATAAGACATATATAAAGCAAAACTCAATACATCATTTATTATAATTAATTTCTATGAATTAATTAGTTCACATCATCATATCACACTATATTCGTTCCATCTGGTACAAATATTTTCCTGGAATAAGCCTTTTTCTAAAACAAAATGGAAATGAAATAACATGACCCAGAATAGAAACTCTGTTCTTAACTCGGGTAATAATCATTCTGGCCAGGGGAGAATAAAGTTCATTGGGTGGAAAGAGTGGCCATAAAACCATTCCACACTCACCCACAAGCACATGAATACGTATACACATATAACTCTATATATGAACATATAAACTCAATAAAATCCCATTTCAATCCAGTAACAACACATTACGTTGCATTTAGACATATCGTTCTGGTGTTAACATTTCGGTCTCTCACGTGGTGTGACATCATAAAATCACATTCCTAATTTATAACCTGTGTCTGCAATTCGGTGACTTATTGTCGCATAGCAATGTTTTATGTCAACACAAGATAATATCATCTTTGATGGTGGATGTTTTTTATGTTAACGTGCCTGTAAACTCTCTGAAGATTGCTCATGTGAGCTAAAAGCTTTAAACCAGCAAAAAAATATCCAAATGTTGGTTAATTTTTATCTTTATTTTCAGCTGAAATTAAAGCCAAAATACGATGTTTAGAATGGCTCATGATTAAACATAATAGTCATTGTCTGTTATATTCAACAGTATATATACATATATATGATAATATTTCTATTATAGTTTATAAGTTTATAATAGAAAAAGTTTACAAGAGCTGTTGCGTTTCAGTACTATTTTATATATATATATATATATATATATATATATATATATATATATAACATAGAGGTAGTACAAACTGATGGGTCGGCAGTCCACTGTTTGTAGTGATTTACTTTATTAAGATGTTAGACAATTTTTGTTTTTATTTTCACCTAATATTAAAGCCAAAATACAATGTTTAGAACGGCTCATGATTAAACATAATAGACATTCATTTTTTGCTATATATATATATATATATATATATATATATATCGAATAAAACGTGGGAGAGGCTGTGAAAGCTTTACTTAAAGTGTAAATTTATTGTTGTTGTTATTATATATGTTATGATACATTGCGTGTCCACAATGGTATTTGTGACGCTACAAGTGTTTCGAGTAAAAGTTGACTCTCTTCAGGCGAATAAACTTGTGTCTTTACATATCGAGATCTGTATGCGTTTCTGATGGCCAAGTTATCTTGTATAAACAGCTAAATAATGCAAGTGGTTAAAGTGTTTGTAGGATTGGTTGTTTTTCACATTAGCACGTTAATTTTCCTTTGGGCAAATTATCGTGTATAAATAGATAAATAAATCAAGTGCTGACCAACCGGTTGAAGAGATTGTGGGGTTGGGGTTTTAAGGGATCGAAATGAATAATGAAATAACGAGTTTGCCTTAATTTTTCTTATATATATATATATATATATATATATATATATATATATATATATATATATATATATATATATATTCAGATCTCAATAAACATAATTTTATGCTAATTTTATAACATATAAAATATTAGCACCTAGGCTGCCTTTCCACCAACGCTTGCTCAGGGACCAATCGTTGGCACAATTAAAATTAAGACAAGATGGAGGGAGAAGAATTTATAGAGATAAGGCTTGAGCACGTTTAAAATTACCATTCATATGAATATGTAAAATTAAGATAAATGCATAAATAAAGAGAATAATTAAATGAGCCACCAGAGCATAAAAGAGAAAAAATGATCGATCACACATCTCCAAATGAATGTAGAGATCGCAAAAAGTTGTCTTTTTATTTGAAAAGTGATGGTTGCAATAATTTAAGGCATAAGGCTTCCAAAATTAAGAAATGATATTTGGTTGGTTGATTGATTGGTTGGTTCATTCAACCTTCATTAGGTCATTTAATGCTGAAAACCGTTTTCATTTGTTTGATTTAGTTTATTTGTTTTTTGTTTGTTTATATTTTTTGGGCTGATTGTTTGTCTTCATTCAAAAAAGGTTTTATTGGGAACATTTTTCATTCAAAAAAGGTTTTGTTGGTAACAGTTTTCATTCAAAAAAGGTTTTGTTGGTAATATTTTTAATTCAAAAAAAGTTTTGTTGGTAAATACTTTCATAGCATTTTGACCCCAGTTTGGGGGTTAACTATTTACCCATAGCTGGGACCCTAACAGGTGCAACCACTCTGGGTCAGGGTGGACCTGGGAACAACAGCAATTAAGAGATGGTTCCATGCTCCTCACAACCTCTCAATCAGAGACCTTGCAGCCGGATGCAGTTTAAGGACCAAGATATTTGGATCTGCCTTCATGTAAAATAGAAAATAATAATAATAATAATAATAATAATAATAATAATAATAATAATAATAATAGATGTCAGTGTGAAGCTGTGTATAGAGGGCGGACGAGTCTTAGATTAGAATCGCGAATAAGCCAACACGTTCCCAAATATGTTAGATTACATTGACGTAACCATACTCGCGTGTCGCAATCAGTACACGAATCAGGGATTGGACAACACCTATTGGAAAATGAGTCACGTTATACGACTGACACATTTTCTATTTTGCATGCAGGTTCAAGTATCCAAAGCCGAATGTTATGTTATCTATTTTCTCCTTTTTTCCTTTTCCCTTTTTTCTTTTTTCTCTTCATTTTTTTTTTTTAATATCTATTCCTTTCTTTCCACTATGCTTGGCTATTAATTGTCACGTCTGCTTATCAAACGTGCGTTCCCCTATTCCTCTCTTTTTCCATTTCTCCTTTTTTCTCCCTCCCTCTCTCTCCTATAACTTTTCCCCCATCTTTTTTTCGTTTTTCTTTTTCCCCTCATTTTCCGTTTCCCTTTCCTCACTTCCGTTCCTGTGACACGCTTATCTACAATTTCTTTACACACATGTAATCTTTAAAAGTGTTTTTCAAAGATCGAGTTGGACTCCATTCCGCCATTTCTCTTTGTTTTCCCTTCCTCTTCCCTATCCTCTGTTACAATGTCTAGGCGCCGATCTTCTGACATAACCTTGCTATTTTTTAACTCCTCCTTCACCTTTCCTGTCTTATTTCTTTCCTTTTCTTTCTTTTTAAGTAAACCTCCGGCGTATGAATTACTTTTTGAAGTTTTCCATAATAAACAGTCGCTGACGAAACGAAATTACTTTGCAGAAATTATCATACGACCCATGTGATTTTCGAAGTTTTATTTGAAAAAAAAAAAATATATATATATATATATATATATATATATATATATAATAGCAATAGTTATAGTAACAAAAGTAATAATGTTAATACTAATAATTTTTATAGTATATTTTAGTTCGTCTCGAAAATCCCACTGAGAACAAACCCGGACGGGAAAGAAGGGGAGGTAAAAAAACAAAAAAAACAAACGAAGTCCATGAGCATACGTCAAATACTCATAGGAAAGAAAAAAAAACCTGAGACGAGAACCCTAACACTAAAGCGCTGAATACAATAGTAGAGTAACAAAGAAAGAATACATCTAAGTAAGAACCAACAAACCTTACCCAGACGAGCCGTGCGGTGAAACCTAGGTAGGTTTGTTGGCTCTTATTTAGATTTATTTTTTCTTTATATATATATATATATATATATATATATAAATATATACGCGAAGGATTCTCTGTGAGTATGAACGGATTTTATTGAAAATAAGCAGACACAATGTTTGCAATTTATTTAGTCTGATATGTCTAAAAGAAAATTTGCTACCTAAATATACAAGTCATATATATATATATATATATATATATATATATATATATATATGCAGTTTGTTATATAGATTATATTGTTTACATATGATATATGCGTGGTACTTATTTAAAAGCGCTCAATATCAGTGATAGAGCAGACATATTCATATAGATAGGTGTGAGTTTCTATCTATATGAATATATATATATATATTGTGTACCTTATATGTTGTGCACAATTTCTTTGTGACGGTTCTACCTATGATTTCACCAACAAACTCAAATAATCTGTGTGGATAGTCCAACAATTCAGTTCTTAACTAAATGGTTTGACCGTAACATATCGAAATCCACCGAAGAGTCCACTATGCATACATATATGCTTATTAACAGACAAGGATAGATAGACAGATAGATAGATAGATAGATAGATAGATAGATAGATAGATAGATAATGAACAGACTGAAATAGATAGATAGATAGATAGATAGATAGATAGATAGATAGATAGATAGATAGATAGATAGATAGATAGATAAGGTGAATTTAATTTTCAAAATGGTGAAAGCATTCTTTTGACATTTGACCAAACCAGGAACCAATCAATCAATAGCAGGTGCTGTTAGCCATCCTGCAATCGACATTGGACCTGAATCAAACACGTGACTATTTGCTGTCATTGCAGGGATATGGTGCATTCATAGTTATCTCCCTTTGTCCCCAGTTTTGTTCGTTCGCGAATTCAGCAGCTTTTCTTTCCTCTTTTTTACTCATCTTTTCTCTCATTCTTCCGAGCACTTTCTCTTCCTCTCTATATTTTCCATTTTTTCTCTTCTTCTGTTTTGCTTTCTCAACCTCACTCAATTTTTGCCTTCTCTCTTTTTCTCTATCACCCTTACTCTTTTATGTTCTTACTATTTCATCCTTACTTTCACACACTATTTCTCTCTCTCTCTCTCTCTCTCTCTCTCTCTCTCTCTCTCTCTCTCTCTCTTTATTTCTCTCCCTCTTTTACTTTCTATTCCTCCATCGTTCTCTAGGTGATTTTCTCTGTTTTTCTTTATTTTTGTATGGTATTCATTAATAAATATATTTAACACAAAGATGTCACCTAACACGTTCCGCATTTATTGACTAGCCTCGAAGTACGTGCCGGAAGCCAGGATGTCCAATCGAGCGGAAGGATTCATTAAAAGAAGAAGAGTGAAACGTCGGAACAAGCAATAAGGCGTTTCCTACTGGATAACGTAGATAATATCATAATACTATATTGGAAATATATTTATACATGTGTATGTGTGTGCATAAGAGAGAGAGAGAGAGAGAGAGAGAGAGAGAGTAGGCGCGTGTCTGTTTATTGTAGCTGCTGAAAAGTTCTTGTCCAGACTTCCTCTTCTTTATATGACCAAATGACCTGAATTCTGCAGATGGGTTTCTTGATCAGAGCGAACTCTTCACAAACCATCACGTAAATGAATTGCACGCATTTACACACACACACACACACACACACACATATATATATATATATATATATATATATATATTATATTATACTATTTAGAACATGTACATAACTTCTATATATATACACGAAGCGCGTCGTTTTCGCATCGGAGTACCAATGCTTCGTCAGGCGATGTGGTACTGGGAAACAAAACGACATAAATGAAAATGAAAAGGATTCCCAGTACCACATCGCCTGACGAAGCATCGTACTCCGATGCAGAAACGGACACGCCTTCGTAGCGATTATATATAGAGAAGTTATGTACATGTTCTAAAATATAATTTATAATAAATATTCACAGCTCTATATAGAAAATTATATATCGAGCACTGTTTTAAATTAATGTTTTGGACGTGGAAAGAATTCTTCGTTCTGTATTCACTCGAATATATATATATATTCAGTTGGATTGGTGTGAGTTTGTGACCCTGGGTTTCACGCTTTTGCGATCGTCAGATCGCAATATAGCTAATGATTAGTCAGATTTTAATGGAAAATGTTTTGTTTTTATTCTTTTTTATTTTAGAAAACTGAAGATGTCTTCTAGTTTTGTATTCAAAAATGTTTTGCTGAGAATATTTTTTTTTCGTTCAAAACTGTTTTTATGGCAATAATTTTTCCTCAAAAATGTAGTGTTGGTAATATTTTCCCTTCAAAAATGTATATTTTTCTATAAAACTCTATTTTTATGTATATATTTCTATAAAGGTCTTTTTTTTTACTTCCATTATATTTTGACCTCTGTTTGGAGGTTAACTATTTGGCCATAGCTGGGACCCCTAACAGGTGCTACCACTCCGGGTCAGGGTGGACCTGAGAACAACAGCAATTAACAGGCGGTTCCATGCTCCTCACAACCTTTCAATAAGAGGCCTTGCTGCTGGATGCAGTTTATCGTCATGCTCAGGACCAGTATCGACAGTCGAAAAGTTTCCCAAGAAGAATGGTCCTCGCTAAGACTTTATTTGCGTGTAGCCAATTTGACCTGATCTGAGAAAGATGTTTTATGCAGCCAACAGTTTAGATTATCTTAATTTGATCCAGGACTACGCTCGAGATCTCCCACTGATGATCGGAGTAACTTTTCATTAACATCTATCGAAACAATAAAATTGTATTGTAATCTTTGATAATAGTAAAACTCTTTTATCCATATGTCTTCAAGTTAAGCAACATAATGTGATCAAAAGTTGATGATTAAACGATTAAAGATTATCTAAATTAAATGAAAATATAAATAAAACTGGAATATTTATGAAAAAGACGTAATTCCATTTGAATAATTGAAACGGATTGATTTGCATGATGATAGGCACAAGAATGATCAATTATGGCCAAATGTCGCAAAAACCTTTCGTGAAGAACAGTTGACTGAGTTGTTGATCAATTAAAATTTGGTATAATCTTTAAAAGAGAAAGAAGACTATCTTGTATAAATAGTTATTACGATGCATGACGTCCATATGAAAGTTTCGATCTGACGAGGTTTTAGGTATTGTTTTTGTTTTGTAACAATTGGCGGTTTGGGTGGAAACTACACATGATTAGCAAAAGAAAGTTATTTGAATTTCTCTAGTATTTTCACTCTTCATGTTCGCTGGGCAAAAGCTACACCTGCAATATTGTTGTGGATTCCGGGTGAGTAACCGCACAAAATAATAAATAACAAAAACAGATATGGAGATAGAAAATGTAAGTTATATTGAACGTAATATACAAACTGGAACGCGGGTTAGTCAATTTAGAAATACTATTAGTAGAAATAAATATATACAGTCTTGAAGTGAAATAGTAGGTCCGGGTAACTGATTCTAGCTGAGTGGAGCTCAGAGCAACTGCAACTACAACGGTGATTTCAGATCCAACTCCAACTAAACAACAGTATTTAGTTGGCCTTCCCACTTAAGGCAACATGTGACACAAGGTCATTTTTATATGGGTCTTTCGGGCCATATAGCCAGGCCAAAAATATCTGTCTATCGTTCTCCAGTCGTGACTCTACCTTTCGGCGGTGTCACGACTGGGTTAGTGCTCTCAGCCCGGAGGCAGAGAGCGGACAGTGACAATGGCAGGTGTAACTGGACAACTCCAACTAAGCAACTGCCGTTCTCTCTATAGGCAGAATTATATGTACACTCAGTTAAGTCCATTATTATATACAAAAAGGAGAGATCCCACAACACTATCAATCGATTATCTATTCTTCGACATCCCTTTGTTTTTATTCTCTAACTGTAACCCCCTGCGCACCAGTAGCATTTTAGCCCTGCTTGGGGTGAGATGATTTTTTAAAAAAACTGCTCTGCCATCCATTTGCATGAGCCCATCATGTCTGTCACAGGCTGTTTTTTCTCTTGTCCTTCTTTTCCTTTATTTGCCTCGTGAGTATTAGATTCACCAAACCCTTCTTCTTCATTACCTGTCCTAGAAACTTTGGTTGTATTTTCCTGATGTCAAGTATTAGCTTCTTTTACATTTCTATTATCCCCAAAACCTCGTCGTTACTCACATGTTTGTTCCATGTTATCCTCAGCATCCTTCTGTAGAACCATATTTCTGTTGCTTGGAGTCTCTCTTTCATCTCATGCTTCTTGTTTGCGGATTTCACTTCTATTTGTTTGCTTTACTGATAGATACACTTTCCAAATTTTAAATGCAACGTCAATTATCATTTTATTTACTTGATTCCCATCCATCTCTTATCTTTTCTTCAACATCCCAATAGCTACAATCTCCAAAAGTTTAAATGCAACATCAATTGCCATCTTTTATCTACTTGTTTCACATCCACCTCTTATCTTTTTCTCAACATCCAAATAGCTACAATCTCCAAAAGTTTAAATGCAACATCAATTGCCATCTTTTATCTACTTGTTTCACATCTATCTCTTATCTTTTCTTCAACATCCCAATAGCTACAATATCCAAAAGTTTAAATGCAACGTCAATTGCCATCTTTTATCTACTTGATTCCTATCCATCTCTTATAATTTCTTCGACATCCACTGTATCTTTTTTTCTCTTACTGTACCCCACTGCCTTGGAGTGAAATCATTATAAAAAAATAACTGACATAGTTGATATATCGTTAACGCAGGATAAACAATCAATCAAACAGTTGTATTAATCTGCGATGATGAGTGAATCCGTATATCTTTTTAGGTGTGAACTGCGTTAGTCATTTTGTCGCCTGCCTCTTGAATTTTTGGTACTGATTTTCCTCTTGTAATTTTTATATACTTTGTTCTTCATTCTTCGCTTCTTTGTTTATTTTTGTATTTCTTTTTTCACTGCTTTATGAGTTTTTCTGTTATTATTATTGTAAAACAATATCCCTTAAATTTTATATTGTCTGCAAAATGTGGCTAACAGAATGAATCATCGTCAACTATCAGAAATATGGATAGACAGAATGAGTGGACTATTCAATCGATAAAACTAGCAACACATATAAACGGCATCCAATTAATTTAATCACAATACTTGTCATTGATAAATTAGTTTTCCTAATTGTTCGCCAATTTCCTTGTAGCCAAAATCACGTGACATGCCTGATGTCAAAAACCATTTTATATCTCTTGAAAACTTGATATTACTTATTTCCGGTGTTTTTTGTCTAGCTTTTGTCATTTGAACATTATTAATATCAAAATTTCCTCTTTTGGACTGCGTATCCTCTCACTCGAGTTGACTTTAAGAAAACAATATCTATGGGAAACGTTTTATTCAGCGATTTTTACAAAATCTATTTCATTTAGATGAAAACTAGCAGTATAGCCCGGCGTTGCTTGGGTGTAATGAAAGCTTTAAAACTAATCCATGGTCCTGGAGCTCAGACTCTTTGGACGTTGGCACGAAAGACTAAAAAACAATAGTTGTTTCCAGTTAAAACGAAACCGTAGACTGAATGAAAAATGAATGGATGTAAGTCAAATTTTGATTTCCTGGTATTGATATCAAATAAGATTTTTTCGTCGTAAACTGAATTTTGAAGGCTAAATAAGTCCTCTGAGTAAATGGTATCATGGCTGAGGCTAAAAACTACAATTATACCTACTTAGAGCCAAACCCGAAGCAAACACTAAAATAAAAGGACTGAAAAACTGATTTTGATCAGACACGGTATCTTGCCTTTTATATATATATATTATCTATTTTCTTCAGTATTGTAAGAACTGCAACCTTGAAATGTCTGAATATTGTTTCTTATGTCTTTGCCTATGAGTGTATCAAATTTGATTAAAATTGGACCACTCCTTCTAGAGCCCGATTTTTTCGATTATCGATTTTCGATATTTATCGGGTGTACCTCGACACAATACCTAGCTAAGAACACTCGCAGACGTTTATAGCACAACTGTGTAAATCTTCAAGGGAATCGGTTCAGCCGTTTCGGAGTCTATAGGTAACAGATACACACACACAGAGACAAAGTTCCATTTATAAATAAGTTTAGATAAAGAAAAATAATATTTCGAGCAGCCTCTAACTTGATACACTTGCATTGGCCTAAGCGAGTTGTTAGTGCTCAGTTGATTGCTCGTCTTGAATTAACGTGATTCACTCAACGATTTTGAAACAATCCCGCAACTTCAGAAACAGTCGTTTAGACGACCTGTCAGATTCCTGAAAGTTTTTACTGAACCTAATTTGATATTAGACTCTACGGTCGGGATCTCCCACTAATGATCAGAGCGATTTTTCATTGGCATCCATTGAAACAATGCCATTGTAATGTAATTTCTTTGAAACTAATGAAAGTTTTCTTCATATGTCATTAAGAAGCAACGCAATGTGATAAAATGTTGAAGACACAAAGATTAAAAATTATTTAAATTACATGAAAATATAAATAAAAACGAAATATTTATGGAAAACAAGTAATTCTATTTGAATAATTGAAACTGATTGATTTGCATGGTGGTAAGTATTTGAATGATTAGTTATGGCTAAATTTAAAAAAAAACATTTCGTGAAGAAAAACTAAATTTTAGATCAATTAAAATTTACTATCTATATATATAAAAGGCAATCTGTGAGTCTGTGTGTGACTGTTCCCTATGCAGCCTACATTTTTTAAGCTACGCCATTCAAACTTTCTAGGGACACATATCTACAGAGAAGCCAGGTCGACACATACTTTTGGAGTTTAATTTTAGCAATTTTCCCTTTCGCACTTTTTGGCCAATGGTGCAGATTGTTTACATTTGCTCCGTAAAACATCTAAGATCTAAGATGGTTGCTGAATTACGTCACAAAAATCAAATCACATTTGTCAAAAGCGACTAAAATATTTTTTTATTAAAAAAAGAAAAAAATGAGCCTTTATATTTAATTTTTATTCAAAACATTCATTTGGTCATCAAAAAATGTGAATATTTTTCCCCGTAATTTTGAAACAAAAGAAATATTTTTAAAAAAATGTTTTTTCAAACAAAATCAAAATATAAAAAATAAAAAATGTGATCTTCTCTTACTACTAAAATGTTCTGAGTTGCGCGGGCAACGCCGGGTTATGATGCTAGTAATCTATAACTGAGAAAAAAACTATATTGTATGAATACCTTTTACAACCTGCGTATTCACTGCCAAACACACACACACACACATATATATATATATATATATATATATATATATATATATTAGATATTATTAGATATCTTTGGATGTACAACGTTTCTTTACTAATGTTAATGTCAATGAAATGATTGACATCATTATCTCTCACCCATCAATATAAACCCACTATTTTTTTTTTAAAGAAAGTTGTTATTAGCACGCACCACTCAAGTACTTTTTCATGATCACTTAGGTAATATTTATACTCAATCAGATGGTATTGCAATGGGATCTCCTTTGAGTCCCCGGTTTTCTAATTATTTTTTGGCACATTTCAAATAAAATATTAATGACACTAATAAACCCCCTATATATGCAAGATACATAGACGACATTTTCGTTTTAGCTAAAATATTGATCAAATGACTTAAAAACAACTTTGAAGGTCACTCTGTCCTCAAATTTACATTAAAACTTAATATTGATAATAAAATTCCATTCCTTGACGTATTTATTGATTCAAGCATACAGAGATTTACTAATTCTTTTTATAGAAAACCAACTAGCATTAACTCGTGTCTTCTTAATTATAATAGTGAAAGCCCCCAACGATATAAGTTAGCTATAATAAAAAAATTTTAATCCAAAGTGCACAAATTATATCTTCTTCCAAAGCCATATTCTATAAAGAATTACGTAAGATTAAACAAACACTTAGTGTACGTCAAAATAAACATAACACTATTAACTTATACTATCAAATGCCTGAAACAACACTCAAAAGCATAATAGGTAGAAATGTTAAACCAATTGATAATAATAAACAAATTAAGCTCATCATATATATAAAAAAAATTAAAACAATTGATCTCATAGTCTTTAATAACAAAACAACCACACATCTAAATCCTCTACAGAAAACCACTGTAGTGTATCAAGTTACATTTCCGTTCAGAGATTGTATCTCTGATACTAATAATAAACTCACTACATATATTGATTTTACTACAACCACGTTCTCCCGTAGACGTACATGTCACCTTTCTGATCATGGTTCTATTAAACAAAATTTCGTAGAAAGACATCACCATGTGCGTAATATTAGACAGTTTTTAGTCGATAACACAATAATACTCACACATACACATAGTAAAAGAACCTTCAGATATTGGAGGCCATCTACATTAAATCAAAGCAACCCACACTCAATAAAATTACATTTCAATCTAGTCACAACAAACATATAGACATATAATTCTCTTGTTAATATTTCGTTCTTTCAATTAATTTAACGTCATAAAACCCCATGAGTAATTTATGACCTGCGTCTGCTATTCCATGATCGTTATCGTCGCATATTAATCTTTTACGTTAACACAACAGAATATCATATTTGATAGAATTAGCCTCTACAACCACTCTGAAGATAGCTCATGAAAGCCCAAAGCTTAGTTCAAGGACCAGCGTCATAAAAAATATCCAAATTTGGACAATTTTTGTCATTATTTAAATTAAAGCTGAAATACGATGTTTAGAACGGCTTATCAATAATCATAATAGATATTCATTGTCTGTTATAACAATATTTTTTATAATCGTGCCGCCCCAAGCAAGGCATTTTAGTGCCACTGTTGTGCAGGGGGTTTACATAGGAGGTATGTTATGAGAAAGAGTGACAGGTTACAGGGGGTGTCAGGAATAGGGTAGGAGAATGATGAGAATACTGATGTAAATGGACGAAGAAAGGAGCATTAGAGAGAGAGAGAGAGAGAGGGAGGGAGAGAGGATGCAGGTTAGTGAGATAGGAGATGACTATTGATTTTACATTTGAATTCTTGAAGATTGTAGCTGTCGGGAAAGCAAGTAAACGGAAGGGAATTCCACAGGCCGAAAGCGCGAGAGAAGATGCCGAAGAGTAGAATTTACGTTTACAATTTATTGGTTTCAAAGTAAGAGGGTGGGACCTAGTTGCTGAGCTTGTGGCTCGAGCAAATTTTCATGTATGGGGAGTACCAGTGAATTAAGTTCATCTGAGCAGAATCCATGAAAGTATTTGTAGAAGAGACACAGGGAAGCCACAATGCGCCGGTGAGAAACTGACTGTATCCAACTGCCAAGTTGGGATCGATCACATTACAGATTCTCGGTTGGATTTTGTCAAGGAACCCTAGGTGGATAGCAGGAGCACTCGACAAGATATGGCAGCAGCATTCAATGCACAGGCTGATGCTAAGTCGGGAACTTTGTCAGGGAACTCTAGGTGGATAGCAGGAGCAACCAACCAGATATGGCAGCAATATTCAATGCACGGGCGGATGCTAAGTCGGGATCTTTGTCAAGGAACCCTTTGTGGATAGCAAGACCACCCGACCAGGTATGGCAGCAGTATTCAATGATCGGGCGGATGCTAAGTCGGGATCTTTGTCAAGGAACACCATGTGGATAGCAAGACCACCCGACCAGGTATGGCAGAAGTATTCAATGCACGGGCGGATGCTAAGTCTGGATATTTGTCAAGTAACCCTATGTGGATAGCAAAACCACCCGACCAGGTATAGCAGCAGTATTCAATGAATGGGCGGATGCTAAGTCGGGATCTTTGTTAAGGAATCCTTTGTGGATTGCAAGACCACCCAACCAGGTATAGCAGCAGTATTCAATGAATGGGCGGATGCTAAGTCGGAATCTTTGTCAAGGAACCCTTTGTGGATAGCAAGACCGCCCGACCAGGTATGGCAGCAGTGTTCACTGCACGGGCGGATGCTAAGTCGGGATCTTTGTCAAGGAACCCTATGTGGATAGCAAAACCACCCGACCAGGTATGGCAGAAATATTCAATTCACGGGTGGATGTTTAAATAGATATAGGTATGGATGTAAATAAGTATAAATATGCCTATACACGGAGTGACACACCCTTGTATAAATATTTATCTGGTGTTAAAAGAACAGTGCTCAGTGTAATATAACCAGAGCTGTTAAACATATATTAATAAACATACATATTATAATACGTCTAAAGCACAACTTAGAGTGTCATGCACTACGCAGTCATGAAGTGCATATTATGAACTGCTCGTTTTTAGTTTTGAATTTTTATTTTTGGTGCTAGCGTTCTTTAAGGTCGTTATAAATTATAAGTCTAGGTTGCCATTTTTTTTATTTATTAAATGTATAATTTAATTTGGTTTATATCGAAACTTAGATAATTTACTAAATGAAACAGTTGTCAGTATAAACCAAATTAAATTACACATTTAATAAATTAAAAAGAAAGATTACCGTTTCTACAAACATACAGTAATGTCCAAAAGTATTAGGACAATAACTATTTTATCTTTTATGAAGCCTCAAAATAAAGTTTAAAATTACCCCTGTCCTAACACTTTTGCTCACTACCGGTAGTGTGCAAAAGTATTAGGAGAGGGGTGATTTTCCTAAAAACCTCACTGAAATTCAAATACAGGGTGAAAAGTCAAGTACATTGCTAATAAATATTGATTATTTAAAACTATGTGTAAAAGAAATGTATTAAAAGAAGTTATATTTAATTTTTCCTATTTTCTATTAAACAAGTTATTTTGAAACTACTCATTATTCTATTATTCTTGGATATGACTGACGTTTTTCTTATTCCCCCCTCCCGAATTGATACATCTAATGTTACTTCGCAAGACAGACTTTGGGAACAAATACAAGCTGCTTGGCAGGAGATACCATTAGATACATTAAAGAAGCTTGTAATGTCAATACCTGACAGAATGAAGGCTGTGATCAAAGCAAAAGGCTATTATACTAAGTATTAAATTTATTTTGTAACAGGTATGTTTTTCTTGTTAAAGCATTTGTTGAGTAAATCAAATAAATGACTTTAATTAAATTGCTTATTTTCTGTCAATGTGCCTCATGAAAGATAAAAGAGTTCTTGTCCTAATATTTTTGCACAGTACTGAAAATTGATTTAAATAATAAATGCAAGAATAGCACAACCCTTTCCAAATATTTTTGGGAATTAAAAACAAAAATAAAAACAATTAGTACCTGGAACATCCTCGAGAAAACTTATAATGGAATAAGAAATAGATATAACTTGTGTCTTTTAGATAAAGAAACACATAAATAACCCTAATTTATTAAACCCAGTTTATGGATTTACCAATTAATATTTTATATTAAGGTAATATTGTTGGATTATCCTCACCGTTTACGGACTGACACCTATACCTATATATATATATATATATATATATATATATATATATATATATATATATATATACAAAGAGAGAGACAAAGAGAGAGATAGAGTAGGATTGTGATAATTCATAGTGCTAAGATAGTTGTTTTTTCAGTGGTTTACTGATAAAAGATATTTGGGTAAGCAAGTGCTCGATATCGGGGTAGAAATAAAGCGTAAATACGATTATTGCAAAGCAGTGTGACACTTAACTGGGCAGGGTCATGCCAACTACGAATTTAGTGAGATAGATAGATAGATAGATAGATAGATAGATAGATAGATAGATAGATAGATAGATAGATAGATATGAACAGACTGTGATAGATAGATAGATAGATAGATAGATAGATAGATAGATAGATAGATATGATAGATATGACAGACTGTGATAGATAGATAGATAGATAGATAGATAGATATGAACAGACTGAGATAGATAGATAGATAGATAGATAGATAGATAGATAGATAGATATGAACAGACAGTGATAGATAGATAGATAGATAGATAGATAGATAGATAGATAGATAGATAGATAGATAGATAGATAGAATATAAACAGATTAAGATAGATAGATAGATAGATAGATAGATAGATAGATAGATAGAATATAAACAGACTGGGATAGATAGATAGATAGATAGATAGATAGATAGATAGATAGATAGATAGATAGATAGATAGATGTGAACAGACTGAGATAGATAGATGGATATGAACAGACTGTGATAGATAGATAGATAGATAGATAGATAGATAGATAGATAGATAATTCAGTTAAGTGCCATACGTGGTACACGCTTGGGTGATCATGTCTCGAAAGAGACATGATTGACTGGACAGAAGATTATCCCGCAGTAGGTTACCATTGCTTTCTACAGTAGACTGGTTGCCGAACAAGGCTATAGAACCCAATCTGTCCTGTTATTTAACCCATAACTGGAGGGAATAGACAGATTAATACCTTTCCGAAGTGTATTTGCGCGTAAGTGAATGCAGTGAATTCGGCTGGAATTCGAACTCGGTTCCCCGATTTCTCGTTCCGAGCCGATATCCAATGCACACCAACGCACATCCAGATAGATAGATAAACTTTATTCCTATAGAGATGTGTTGTTATTTGCTACACAGTGCTAGATTTTATTCATTTTTACTCTGCTTTCTACACTCGTGAACTGTTACCCTCCACCCACACACATTTTAACAACAAAATTCGATTGTTGGTTTATCTGCAACAGACTAACGGTGTTTTTATAAATAGATTTACATACATAGCAGAATAATATGACATAATACCGATTTATACGAAACCAATGAATCAATTACCACTTAAAAATTTAAAATGGTTTGTCTCTTGGCTTTTTGGCGAGTCATACTTAGTTTGATAAATACCAAAAAAATCCAAGAAACAGAAAATATATAAAAATGTCAAGGAAAAGAAAAAACATTTTTTAAAAATAGAAAAAACATTCACATTAAAAATTCCCATCATTTTTTTTTTTTTTTTTGTAATTTTAATGAAATTTTCTTCTATTGTCCATCGAATGTGTCCTTTATTTTCGGTGATATATGTTAGTTTAACTATCAGCTATTATCCGAGTGGGACTAATGTTAAATGATCCAATAATAGAAAGCTATTCATATTACATTCTTCTTGCCCATGTCTTTTCCCGCCTCTTTTCACCAAAACTTTTGTCGAATTGTTTCCAACCCCAGAACTGGACAGCTTCCAATTTCGTTCACATTCTAAAAATTAGTTTTTCAGACATACGCTGCCAAATTTTATTCTATTTCATTTTTCTGTATTCTTTATTTTTCATTTTTCTTCCATCATCTTTTACTTTCGCCACCATTTTCCTTCTTTTTCCCGCCTTTCGTTTTCTTTTTTTTTTTTTTTCGTTTTTTGTATTATTCTCATATTTTATTCCTTGTATATTTATAAAACAATGACAGAGACGTTTTTATAACTACGATTAATTCGTATTTATGCATACACCCATGCACAAACACATCTATATATACTAGCCATATATAACAGTTATATAGACAGTATAAAAATATTTTATGCTGATATATATTTATGTACAAACCTGTATGTGTAAGCCTATTTCATGTGTTGTGTGCTTCCTTAATTATTTTATGAAAAATCTGATTTGTTCATATAGTTCGTGTGTAATGTTCCCTCGGCTTGTGAGAAATATTATCTGGCCTAACGTAGTTAAATATTGCCAAAGTGAGTATCATTCTGGACATATGTTACAGTAAATATATGGTTTTCACTTTTTGTACAAATCAGAGAAAAAAAATGTTAATTCTATATTTATAATTTTATTTGTGGATTTTAAGCGCTACACATACAACATGCCGTTCTGCTATTCATGCAGGATTTTTAAGCACTTTAAACAAAATTATTAACGTATCGTGTAACCACCGATAACACGACTCCTGAAATTATTTTATAAAAGCCTATTTTTTTTTCATAGGCTCGTATACCCCTAATTTCTGAGAAATACTAGTGAGCCTACTGTAGTTAAATATTGCAGTATTGGGCATCATTCTGGACATATAACAAATAGTTTTCATTCGTTTTTGTAAAAAAAAAAAAGAAAAGATTCTCTAAAATGGTGAAAAAACAACTTACCGTAAATTATCTGAAACAAAGATTTAGATATCGTACTTTTATTTTCGTTTTTGCCTCACTACGGAACCCTGAGCCAGACTTCTGCATAGTCTAAGAAATGGTTCAGTGCCAACGAAAATGAACGCAAATTGGAAAATATTTTTTTTAAAATCATTGTTAATTCTACATTTATAAGTTTATTTGTAGACTAGTAGTATAGCCCGGCGTTGCTTGGGTGTAATGAAAGCTTTAAAACTAATCCATGGTCCTGGAGCTCAGACTCTTTGGACGTTGGCACCAAAGACTAAAAAACAATAGTTGTTTCCAGTTAAAATGAAACCGTAGACTGAAAGAAAAATGAATGAATGTAAGTCAAATTTTGATTTCCTGGTATTGATATCCAATAAGTTTTTTTTCGTCATAAACTGAATTTTGAAGGCTAAATTAGTCCTCTGAGTAAATGGTATCATGGCTGAGACTAAGAACTACAATTATACCTACTTAGAGCCAAACCCGAAGCAAAAACTAAAATAAAAGGGCTAAAAAATAGATATATAGGCAGATAAACAGACATACACACACAAACATCTTGCTTTTTATATATATATATATATATATATATATATATATATATATATATATGTATTGCAACTAAGTTGTTGAACTCGTAGGTTTATTTACCGTTTTGTTCATGCATTTACTTCTATAAAGAGTGCTCGATGTAGAGCGTTATACTGTAATAGTTGTTACAATGTTTTTAAATTCAAATTTAAAAACATTATAACAACCATTACAGTATATATATATATATATATATATATATATATATATTATCGATTTTCTGCACTATTGTAAAAAAATGCAACCTTGAAACTTCTGAATATCGTTTCTTATGTCTTTGTCTATGAGTGTATGAAATTTGATTAACATCGGGCCACTCCTTCTATAACCAGATTTTTTTTTATTATCGATTTTCGATATTTATTGGGGGTACCTCGACACAAAACCTAGCTAAGAACACTCGCAGACGCTTATAGTACAACTGTGTAAATTTTCAAGAAAATCAGTTCAGCCGTTTCAGAGTCTATAGGTAACGGACACACACACACACATGCACACAGACAAAGTTCCATTTATAAATATGTTTAGATTTTAAGAGGTACACATATAGAATGAGGTTTCTGCTATTCCTGTAGCAAAAGAAAGAAAGAATCTGGGTTAAATGAGCTTACCTGTACCGTTATGACTAGGTACCATGAGAATGCAGATCTACCAGGTAGGTAAACGAAATGCATTAATTTTAACCCCCTATTCAAAATGCTTACTCGTATAGTACAACTAGTCACTGTCAATGCAGGATTTTTAAGCTATTAAAATAAATGACCTATGAATAGTGCGCCCTCCGATTTTCGGCGTAAATAATTGACCAGAAAAACTTACACTATACTCGGTCGAGTATATACGATCTACAACATTGTACTATGAGACATAATAGGCGACTCGACTAGACTGTACGGCTTCATGCGATATTAAATAATACACAAGTCTAAATGTCGTCAAATTTTTCTTTCCAGTATCTGTAATGTCTGTCGAATTAAGTAGATTAATTGTTTATTTCTTGATCTTATTTACTATCAAGATTCTTATTCATGACGTAAGTGAAGATTAGGGCAGACTGATTTTTCACTTTTTTTTAGAAAATCGTCATTGCACTTGGAATAAAAGCTGGGATCTGATGTCGCAAATACTGAAACCAAAAATTAGATTCACCAATTTTTGAGCATTATATCTGAAAAAAGGTACAGAAATTACCAATTTCCACAGGATTTTGTTTACAAAGTGACTTCAAAGTTTTACTATTTCAAAAATAAATCCAAATAAGGTTACTATCTTTTGTATTAGAAACATGGAAAATATATTCAAACTATGATTTTAATTATGATTGGTTGTTTTAGTTTTATGGTATATCAACCTCGGCGGGTCATTTATTGCCAAATAAATTTTTTATTTAATTATTGCTGCTAATACCTTATTCTTTCAACAATTTAATGTTGTTTTTATATAAGTTTTTGTGTCTAGTAATACTGTTTTATTTTTGAGTATCAAGATTCATTGGGATTTGTTTTTAAGAGCAGTGTCCTCAAATCCAACCCTGTTATTTAACCCATAACTGGAGGGAATGGACGGATTAATACCTTTCCTAAGAGCACCAGTGTTTAAGTGAATGCAGGGTATTCAACTGGAATTCGAACTCGGCTGACCAATTTCTCTTTCCGAGCCGATATCCACTGCACCTCAACGCACATCCGTCACTAAACGCTTACAGCACCTAGTATTTTAATTATGAATCACCACAACCAAAAGATACTATTTCTTACTGTATTCCATGAGTAAAAACCGGGTACAAACTTGTAAAACATTACAAAAAAGATAAACAATGAATAAGATTTGGTAAAATATTTATTAAATCATAATTAATAAACAAATAGATAAAAGTGTACATAACACCATCCAACTGATGGGCACAAATTATAAGACAAAGTGTTTCAAAGTTGCATTGTTTAATGAAAATCGCGTTAGAACTACTGACAAATATAATATACGAGATGTATATCTCGGCGTTACTCAGGGTTTTTTAGTGGTTATGTTGAAATGGTAAGGTAAGTGGTTATCTTGAAATGGTAAGGTAAGTGCTTATTCAAAAAGCTTCAGTATGTGGTTGCCGTGACGTGAAAGTTTTAAAAAATGTAAAGTAAGTATTGGTTTTTGTTGTATTTGTAAAACGGGATTTATGCTTCTTCAATTTTACCAATAAACGGGAATGATGTATGTACAATTAGAACCGGGTTGGGCGTTGCGGGAGACTGTAATGTGATACATTGACGTTGCGACGCAGAAGAATTGGATGAATTGTCTCTGCAACGTCGGAGAGGTTGGCACCTTGTAGAAAACGTGAAATTGTTATGGCATATGATAAAGTAGAAGTCGCAAAAAAGACCCGATTTTTGTTGGAATACAACTAAGCGTTTCGGAGAAATAAATAATCGCAAAAAGCAATATTTTCTATTAATTTTTACCGAACCCTGTGCATTCATTTGAAACTTTTGGTCGTATATCAAGGCATCAAACATTGATCTACCAGTTACTCGATTTTGGTTGAGTTTGAGTGAAGCGTCTTGGAGAAATGCATAAAAGTGCGCAAAAGAACCACCCGAAATTACGTTTGTCGTTGATCTTTGCCAAACCCTTTACATTGATTCGAAAAATGTTTCTGTACATTAAAGGATCAGATCTTGATCTACAGGTTACCCGATTTTGGTCGAATTCGCAAAAGGTGTCAGGGAGGAGAAGAGTTCGTACATTTTGATCTCTTTTGTGATTTTTGCCGTACCCTGTAAATCGATTCGAAAGATTTTTGTGTACATCATAGGTTCTTGTCATGATCGACAAATGACCCAATTTTGGTTGAAATCGGACCAAGGATTTTGGAGGAGTAGAGCTCGGTAGAATGGAGACAAACATATCCATTTTAATATATACTAGCAGTATAGACCGGCGTTGCTCGGGTGTAATGAAAGCTTTAAAACTAATCCATGGTCCTGGAGCTCAGTTGTTTCTAGTTAAAGCAAAACCTAAGACTGAAAGAAAAATGAATGGATGTAAGTTAAATTTTGATTTCCTGCTATCGATATCAAATAAGTTTTTTTCGTCATAAACTGAATTTTGAAGGCTAAATAAGTCCTCTGAGTAAATGGCATCATGGCTGAGACTAAGAACTACAATTATACCTACTTAGAGCCAAACTCAAAGCAAAAACTTAAATAAAAGGGCTGAAAAAATAGACATACAGGCAGATAAACAGACATACACACAAACATCTTGCTTTATATATATATATATATATATATATATATATATATGGCAACTAAGTTGTTGAACTCGTAGGTTTATTTACCTTTTTGTTCATGCATTTACTTCTATAAAGAGTGCTCGATACAAATGTAGAGCGTTATACTGTAATGGTTGTTACAATGTTTTTAAATTCAAATTTAAAAACATTGTAACAACCATTACAGTATATACATATATATATTATCGATTTTCTGCACTATTGTAAAAAATGCAACCTTGAAACTTCTGAATATAGTTTCTTATGTCTTTGTCTATGAGTGTATCAAATTTGATTAAAATGGAACCACTTTTTCTATAACCCGATTTTTTTTCGATTATCGATTTTCGATATTTATTGGGGGTACCTCGACACAAAACCTAGCTAAGAACACTCACAGACGCTTATAGTACAACTGTAAATTTTCAAGAAAATCGGTTCAGCCGTTTCGAAGTCTATAGGTAACGGACACGCACACACACACACACACACGCACACACACACACATACACACACATACAAAGTTCCATTTACAAAAATGTTTAGATAGATTACATCATAAGATAGCTTAATTGTTTAGTTTCATTTTCTTTTTAAATAAATGAATGTCTAATTCGATGGCACAATCATTTAGTAATAATGTTCTTGTGCCATGAATCTTGTCTATATACAATTTGTAAAGATCCAGCAAATTATAAATTCTATAAGGCTCTGCTGTAAGGTTTCCACTGATCATCGGAATGGAATTTCAACGATACGATTTTGAACCTGAACTTAATCTTTAAATTCGTTTCCTCAAACAAACCAAAATTTCGAAAATGTATTTTGTGTCATTGTTTATCGCGTAAAACCTTAAATTTAAAATTGAATGCAATACTAGGATTCCACAGTAGACCTTCTTTCGTGATTATGACTCTCCACAACGTCTTACCACATTTTACTCTAAAGAAATATTGCGCATTTACTATTCCTTTGTCCCTGTCCTTCTTTGCATTCAAACAAATTCCTTTAGTTGATTTCTCCCTACTTATCCTGCTTCTTTCCCATTCAAAATATCCAGGGCGTCTTTATCACAATTGCTAGAAACACCATGCACTCTCTTCCAAGGAATCCTGCTGATATTAGCCTAAATTAACTGCCGACGCTTAATAGTGTCAGGGAATTCATAAAAGCTTGTGAACTAGATGGAATTTTAGTAGAAGTCTTCAAATATGGAGACAATCATATTCAACACCAACTGCATCAATTCATCTTGAAAATCTGAACAAATGAAGTCTTTCCCTAAGATTTCAAAGATTCAGCATTAATTAATAACTACAAGAAAACAGGGGTCTTGATTGGCCTGCAGAAATTACTGTGTAGCCTCTCATCTGTCAAGTCCTGAAAATATTCTCAACCTTTTCATAAATAACAGACTTTAGGCCACTAGTTGATAAAATCCTTCTTAAAATACAAGCCCGTCTAAAAGTAGATATGAGCTTCATATTACACCAACTAAAAATGAAATGTCATGAACCGCTTGAACCCTTATACACGCTATTCATTATCCTTACCAAAGAATTTGGTCCTGTGTAAAGAGAACTATAATGAGACATTTTCTCCATATTTGGTCGTCCAACAAAATACATTCATACACTGAATCTTTTTCATGTTGATATGCACACCATAGTCCTTGCCAACAACAACGAATGTGAACCGTTTCAAGTTAGAGCTGAAGTCAAACAAGCAATTTTAAAAGTTCAGTTTTGAAACTTAGATTTTAGTCTAGTCTTATGTGAAGTCCAGATCGCAAAGAGAAAAGCTCTTCAGGACAATTACGATGAAAATATTTATAGAAAAGGAACAAGGAAACTACATTATGATTTTATCTATCTATTTTAGCAGTAAAATGATGTGACCTAGCTGCCAATCTAGTACTGCACTTAAATTTCTGAAGTCGGGATGCCAACGAGGAAAACTCGCCAGAGCAATTACAATCAAAATATTTATAGAAAAGGAACAGGGAAGCTACATTGTGGTTATATCTATCTATTTCAAGAGTAAAATGATGTGACCTAGCTGCCAATCTAGTACTGCACTTAAATTCATGAAGTCGTGTTACCAAATAGAAAAGCTCATCAGAACAATTACAATAGAATTTTTTTTTAAATCGTATCACCCCGAGCAAGGCGGTAATGCCACTGATGTGCAGGGGGCTACGTTATAGTAAAAAGATTGGAAAAGAGAAAGCCGGAAGCTACATCCTAAACAGGGAACAAGGGATGAGCCTCTTAACCTGTTCAATAGAAGTGGGTGGATTGTGAACCGGGCGATAGATAGATCTATCTACTCCAATTTATTTATAGAAAAAGAATACGAAAGCTACGTAACCGTGGTGGGAAATTAATTAGAGCCGAGATACCAGTTCAGACCGATAATATTGCAGATTTTTCTTTATATTTTGTCAAGTATCTCTCGATGTGTAGCAGAAACATCAGATCATATATGCACATAATATTCGATGCAGAGTCAATGACAGAATGAGAATTTTCTACACTATTTACATTATTCAGACAACTGTCCTCATATTTCCTCCCATGTTTACGACGTTTCGTCCGTTGTACGCTTCGGCCTTCTTCAGGTGCTAAGAATTTCGAACCGAAACCTTTATTTCGATCACTGGAATATATCATTCAAATTCCATGTGTGATGCCACTTCTGGTAGCCATGAGTTATCTCCCATTAACGTAATTCTGCTTATTTATTTGCTCACTGCTACTGTAGCCTGGTATTGAACTCACAACTCTTTGGGTAAAGTCACTGGAATTAACCAACGTCCATATCTACTAGGCCATGTGTCCTTGAGGACATACTTGAATTTTCTAGCAGCAGAATTTTTAAAGAAAATTAATGTAAAGCAGTTTTGTTTTGGTGAGGTAAACTGAACAAACAATTTTTTATCAAGTTATCAAATTATTGAAGGTTATTTTCCAGATGTGTGTCTTAGGAAATTGTCGTAAGTTTTATTACTTAGTTTCTGGGGGGCATTTTCAGCTATTCATATCCACCATGGTCACTGGAAATGTCCGTGTTCTTATTCTAATTAAATGTTCTAATTCTTATATTCTGCCCATGGATTTATGAACATTCATCATTAGAACCACATCTTTATCGATTGAAGTCTCTTTTCCATCTTTTTATAACGGTATATCAACACAATATGGGTAATTTAATACTGAAATTCAATTTCCTTAGGCATTTTGACAATTCTATTTAAATATATTACTGGTATGTGTGTTGTGGTGCAGTAGATATCGGTTCGGGACGAGAAATAGGGGAGCTGAGTTCGAATTCCAGTGGAATTCCTTGCATTCCCTTACGCGCAAATACCCGTGGGAAAATCATTAATTCGTCTCTTCCCTCCAGTTATGGGTTAAAGAACAGGACAGTCTGGGTTCTGTAGCCTTGGCTAGCACTCAGTTTACCGCAGAAACAAATGGCAACTTACTGCGGGATAATCTTCAGCCCAGTCAGTCTTTCGAGACATGATCGCCCAAAGCGTGCATAACATATGGCACTTAACTGACTAGCTGTAAACATGATTAAGGCTTCTACTGGGCATGAAGTGGGGGATCAGTTTTGTACTGTTATGAAGTAATAAAATGATCCCCCACTAATTACTACTTAATAATATAATAAATTTCTTCCCTCTCTAACTATGGGTTAAATAATAGGACAAATTGGGTTCTATAGCCTTGGCTGGCAACCAGTCTGCCACAGAAAGCAATGGGAACCTACTGCAGGATAATCTTCTGCCCAGTCATCTTTCGAGACATGATCGCCCAAAGCGTGTATCACGTATGGCACTTAACTGACTGATTGAATATAATAGTTGAAAACAGGATTAGGGCTTCTACTGGACAATAAGTGCAGAAAGTAATGGTAACCTACTGCGGGATAATTTTCTGCCCAGTCGGTCTCTTTCAAGACATGATCGTCCAAGCGTGTATCACGTTTGGCACTTAACTGACTGACTGATTTAATAAAGCTCTTCTTCTCTGTTGTCCGAGTCATGTGTTCCTTCGATACTCTTTCTAACTACGGCCTTAATAATTCTTGGCTATTTTGAACAAAAACAACATTTTAGCACTTATCTATTCTGGTTTAAATTTTCATCAGCTCGAGTAATAACTAGTCAAGGCTATACGGGTTACTCTGTCCAGCTATTAAACCAAAGATGTGGGGGAAAGAGAAAATACTCTTTTGGAAAGAGTATTTTGCGAGTAATTGAATTTAACGTACTCGTCTAATTGCAAAGTAGAACTGGGACTAGGAGGACTAATAAATGGATAAACATTGATTGAAAAAAGGAAGTTGTGGAGAGCCACGATCACCAATAGTCTTAAAGGAATCAAAGGAAAATATCAAGTAATATACTTAACGATTTTGTATAAATGCATGACAGAACATGGATTTGAATTGATAGGGGACAAAAATTGTTTCGAACTTCAAAAGATAGGATGTTGTGGAGAGCCATACCTCCATTTTCTGAAGAGACATGACACTTACAAGAAGAAAAATATAAATGCATCACGCTTGTATGCTTGATGTGCGTGCGGGTGGGTATCAAAATTATAGACAATCTTTCTCAGCAAGTATTACAACAGAATTCTTCTGCATTAACTTAGAAAACGGACGGAAACAACCACCGCCCACATTTACACCGAAAGCCCCGATGTGATTAACGAACGAGACGAAGTGTTGCGTGTAGGAAAAAAAAACTCAACTTCAAGTGAAGTCTAAAGACAAATTACTTGAGAAGCAAGAGTAACAATCAGTAAAGTAGAAAGGACATTTATTGCAGTTCAACGAAAACGAGGCTCTGTTAACAAATAAAACAGAATGACCTCGAGAAAGAACCTATATACCGCTTGATATTCCAGATACAGTCGCTGGAATGTTTACAATTTCACGATATTTTTTCTCAGAAATTTATTTGAATTCAGAACACTAGATTCTAAATATTTTAATGATGCTGGAGAAAAGAGATAAAAGGTTCCATTGGCTGAAACAAAACACAAAATAGATAATGATCATAAGAAAATTTATATAAAAATTTCCAGTAACGAAGATAATGAAATGGTTTGTATTTTAACTTGCGCTTTTCAAAATATCTCTTCGGTGAAATTTAAATCATCCTCAAATCTACGCGCATATATGACCCCATTTAAGCATACATTCATACTACAATAAATATTATATATAGACCTATAGACTCCGAAACGGCTGAACAGATTTTCTTGAAAATTTACACAGTTGTACTATAAGCGTCTGCGAGTGTTCTTAGCTAGGTTTTGTGTCGAGGTACCCCCGATAAATATCGAAAATCGATAATCGAAAAAAATCTGGTTATAGAAGGAGTGGTTCGATTTTAATCAAATTTGATACACTCATAGACAAAGACATAAGAAACGAGACTCAATAGTTTCAAGGTTGCAGTTCTTACAATAGTGCAGAAAATCGACAATATATATATATAAAAGGCAAGATGTTTGTGTGTGTGTCTGTTTATCTGCCTGTATGTCTGTATTTTTTCAGCCCTTTTATTTTAGTTTTTGCTTCGGGTTTGGCTCTACGTAGGTATAATTGTAGTTCTTAGTCTCACCCATGATACCATTTACTCAGAGGACTTATTTAGCCTTCAAAATTCAGTTTTCGACGAAAAAAACTTATTTGATATCGATACCAGAAAATAAAAATTCGACTTACATCCATTAATTTTTTACTTTCTGTCTACGGTTTCGCTTTAACTGGAAACAACTGTTGCTTTTTAGTCTTTCGTGCCAACGCCCAAAGAATCTGAGCTCCAGGCCCATGGATTAGTTTTAAAGCTTTCATTACACCCGAGCAACGCCGGGCTATACTGCTAGTATTTCTATAACTATGAAAATTAAATACAAATTCACATCATAGTAATTCGAAAACATTTGACAAGTTTTATGACAGTTTTCATAACGAAAACAATTTTGCCAATATATTTAAAACATATAATGAGGTTTTGATTCTTTTTCGCTGTATAATGAAGGTATAGTTTTATTTTAAAGATATAAACAAGTTTTAATACCAATTTTGATGTATATTGAAAGCTTCGTTCCGGATCTAGAAATTCTGACGTATAACACCATCTTAACGTATAATGAAGGTTTTTTTTTTTAATCATCTCGCCCCAAGCAAGGCATTCCACTGCCACTATTGCGCATGGGGCTACATAGGGGAAGGTAAAGAGAAGGAGTGGTTAGACATAGGGAATATGTATATCAGGAAGAGTGTAGGACCTAAGATGGAGCCTTGGGGGACACCTGCGTTTGTATGGTAGTTCTGGGAGGCATGTCCGTTTAACACCACCTTCATTGTGCGGTTAGAGAGGAATGACTGGATTAGTTGAAACAAATGTCCAGTTATACCATAGCTCCGCAGTTTACATAGAAGGCCAGCATGCCAAACTCTGTCGAACGCCTTAGATATATCCAATGCAATGGTTCGGGCTTCGCCATTCCTGTCTCTTGACTGGTATATGTACTCGGTGATGGTCGTTAGCATATCAGCAGTAGACCTGGTGAAGCGGAAACCATATTGCTTGTCCGAGAGGAGCCTGTGTGCTGTGAGATGCTGAACCACCTCGGCGTTGATAATGGCTTCGAACACTTTGTCAAAGATCGGAAGAAGGCTGATAGGGCGGTAATTTTCAGGGTCAGAGGGTTCTCCAGTGTTTTTAAATATAGGTTTAATTACATTTTTGATGTATAATAAAGTTTTAATTCTAATTTAGATATATAGTGAAGGTTTAATATATGTTTTCACATTCAACTGAGGCACAATGAAGTTATAATTCTATTTGGCGTCCAATAAATGTTTCATTCCAATGTTGTCGTATAATGAAGTTTAATTCCATTTTGACGTATAATGAAGATATAATTGCAATTTTGATTTATAATGAAGCTATAAGTCTAATTTTGACATACACTCAAGTTTTAATTACAACTTTGATGCCTAATGAGAGTTTAATTCCAATTTGAACGTATGACCGACTTGTAATACTAATTTTGACTTATAATTAAGATTTAATCCTAATTTTGATTTATAATGCAGGTATAATTCTATTTCGTCCTATAATGAATGCTTAATTTTGTCGCGAAACGTATGTATAATTTCAGTTTTGACATATGCAGGTTATGAAATGTACGGTTATGAAATATATGCAGGTTATGAAATATATGCAGGTTATGAAATGTACGGATTAAATAAAGATTTAAGTCTTAATTACTTAACATTTTATTCACTCCAATATTTCGTCAGTTACTCCCGATAACTTTGTGGAATGCTGATCCGGTAGAACCCTAATGTAATGAATATGCAGACACCTTGATTCCCTCTCACAGTAATATGATTGGCTGGTGTCAGCTATAAATACAGACTAAGGTGGGGAAGCCTAGGACTACGCCTATTGGAACGTCTATTGACTACGCCTATTACATAAACCTACGTCTCAGCATACTGCATACGACTACGACGAGTACCGGTCTATTACTGCTACTTGCTAGATTGTCTTACCCGACTACATTTGCTAAAACCACTTAGCTATTTCGAATAACACACACACACACACATATATATATATATATATCCCTTGCCGGGATATATCAAGCCCTAAGTCGAACGAGGCCCTTTTTTTTTTTTTTTAATCATATCACCCCAAGCAAGGCGGTAACGCCACTGATGCGCAGGGGGGTTTCGTAAGAGTAAAAAGATAGGAAAAGAGAAAGTCGGAAACCACATCCTAAACAGGAAACAAGGAATGAGCCTCTTCACCTGTTCAATAGACGTGGGTGGAGTGTGAACCGGGCGATATTGTCATTTGTGATACCTGGGAGACTGCCCGAGAGTGCATGCGACGCTTGTTTATATAGCAGTATGTAACCGTAAGTAGCTATCCTACGCCTGCAAACCAGATGTCCGAGGTCATATACTGTCAGGAACTATCGCAGGTTGAACCCTGATCGATACAGCTGCCTTGATGCCTGGCGTGAATTTCGGGCAATATCTTTTCTGTCATCATATTATACGCATAGGAAACATTAGCATTTTGAAAATCGCTTGGAAACAAATCAAGAAGAAACGTTCAAGGAGAAACGGACAACGCTGTATGAGAGAGACAGAAAGAGATCAAGTTCAGTCAGGTAACAAATAAAGAAAACATATAATAGACGAAATAAAATTAGAAAAAATGCAAATGGATGGCGCACACCTGGCAAAAAGAAAAGTAATGAGATGGAGTAAGAGGTTGCTTGATTGAAGCACAGGACGAAAGCGATCATTTCTCCTGGCAGATACCATTCGCTAACTGTCAACTGAGCTGAATTCTTGGGAAAAAATGGTAGAATTTCCCATTGCCTTCTCTACATCTTTTTTTTTTCTTAGATTATTTTTCACACAAAGCTAGAGAGCTTAGTCTACCCTGTCATTTAACCTATAGCTGGTGGGGAAGAGACGGATTCATGTTTTTCTTTTAATGCGAAAATAATTGCCACGGACAAACTGGCATTTTGAACCGCGATCCTATTACCCTACTCGCGAAAGTATGGTATCCAGCTAGTTTCAAATTCAGAACACGAAAGACCTTCACCATCAAGAACCTAACTCTGATAGTCTATGTATGGAGAAAGAGGTGTATTTTCATTTGCTGGGTAAAACTTGAACTTGTCATGTTAATGCACTCAATGCATCTGAAAGAGAATTGAGAATATTAAGTTTATTAAAATTTTAACTTCTTCAAGTAAATAGTTAATAATTATATATATATATATATATATATATATATATATATATATACACCCCTTACCGTATGATTCTTAATTTGTTACCATCTACTCTTACATACCTCAAACCTAATTCATTATAACCAGTTTAACAGCAAATCTCTATCACGAATGCCTCTCGAGCCTGGGTGACAGTTTTAGAAATTACTTGCTTCCCTTCTTCCTCTACAAGTAGACGCCTATGAACTAGTTATATATGCAATCAGTCAGTTAAGTACTATACGTGATAGGAGCTTGGGCGATCATGTCTCAAGAGAGATATGACTGACTAGGTAGAAGATTTTCCCACAGTAGGTTGCTATTACTTTCTGCGGTAGACTGGTTACTAGCGAGGGCGTTAGAATACAATATGCCTTGCTATTTAACCCATAGCTGGAGGGAGAAGCGGCAGATTCATGCTTTTCTCAAAGGTATTTGCGCGACGAATTCATGCCTTTCTTAAGGGTATTTACGCCTATGTGAATGAAACGAATTCAAATTGAATTCTAACGCAGAAGCAAAACATAAGGTGATTGGAAATTAAATCCCCATTTTTTTTAATATTTATAATTTATTTATTAACAATAAGTTTTACCAGAAATGGATATGAGAGGAAATCGTTTAGCCTCAGGTTTTATTTAAAATTTGATATGTGCACCAGATTTCGCTACCAGCTTCTCGATCCGACCAGGAATCGCGTCAACTGATTTGCTTTTTACCCAGGTTTGAAACCCAACCGAATTGGCGTCAGTCGGCGATTCTACCTCTGATCTATGGGTGCTCGGTAGGAGACAGACATTTAGCGTGTGATATACCATGTATTCATACGCCAGTAGTGATAGTGTTCTAATTCATAACGATATATAAAGTAGAATCCTTGGTACTTGGTGAGGTAAATTCCACAGTAGATTAAATCCAAAGAGAACTCAATGTTAAGATTTAACAGAGTTTTATAATAAAGAACAAAAGTTGGATGTTTTTATAAACCCATTATTGGTAAGATAGCCACAAAATACTATATTACCAATGGGTTTATAAAAACATCCAACTTATGTTCTTTATATATATATATATAGATGAAAGTGTGTATTTGGGCAGCAATCCCACTTTTATACAAGTTTCATATATGCGCAATATCCAAGCGACAAGAGAGCTGCGAAATATTATATTACCAATGGGTTTATAAAAACATCCAACTTATGTTCTTTATATATATATATATATAGATGAAAGTGTGTATTTGGGCAGCAATCCCACTTTTATACAAGTTTCATATATGCGCAATATCCAAGCGATAAGAGAGCTGCGAAATATTATATTACCAATGGGTTTATAAAAACATCCAACTTATGTTCTTTATATATATATATATATATATATATATATATATATATATATATATGAAAGTGTATATTTGGGCAGCAACCCCTTTTTTATACAACCTTAATATATGGGCAATATCCAAGCGAAATAAATATGAGGTTGTTTTGCTTATGGTTTTCTTACCATTTTTGTTTTTGTCTTGTGTTTCCCGAATTCTAAATCAACTGCACTGAACTGTAGAGCGGTCCGTCTTGACGAGAGTAAAGATGACAGCAAGATCTAATCTCGGGAGATACTAGATCTCGTCAGATTCCACGTGGACTACCTGATGACAGTAATCGCTGGCACCAATGATGCGACGAGACGCTTCTGATGTCGGCCAGTGGGAGTTGGTTTTCGTTGTTCAATTTTCTTGGTTAGGACTCGCATCGCCCTCTACTTCCAGCTTTTTCTTTTCTTATACCAATGTGGCGATATCAATTTCACGCACGAAATGACAGATACATTTCCTTGCGTATATTAACACACACACAGTGAGTCGCAACTTCACACAAATAATAAATACAAGCGAGTAACGAAATGTTTTAAGCACAAACCACATTTCTGAGAAAATAACCAATCATTTGGTTTTGGGTGGAGGTTTTCCTGATTAACTTTTCTTGGCAAGCTTGAGTGCTAGCCTACAGAGTTAGAAAGGAAAATAGACAGTGCCTTCCCCCAAAATAGAAGGTGCAGGTTCCATTCATACCTGAGAGAACATTTTCTTTATTAAGCTTCTTTTCTCGCGCTTCCCGCCTGTGGAACTCCCTTCCACAAGTCTGCTTTCCCGACAGCTACAATCTCCAGGTGTTTAAATGTAGCGTCAATAGACACTTCCTATCACACTAACTCCCAATCATTCTCAGAACACTCTCATCTACCCAACCCTCATTCTCGGTATCCTTACCCGCCTATCACCCACCCTCTGTCATTTCCTATATTTAATCATCCTTTCTCCACTCTATGTAGCCCCCTGCGCAGTAGTGGCAGTGACATGCCTTGCTCGGGGTGAAACGCTTATAAAAAAAAAAATTAAAAAAAAAAGAGAGAGAGAGAAAGAGAGAGAGATTTCATGAATGTACAGTCTAATCGACGTAATACATAGTGTCTAAGGCTTACGGTCATGTCACGTTGAATACACCAGTTCTCGCTCGATCACTCGAAGTTAAGCAACGTTGAGCCTTGTCAGTACTTAGATGGGTGACCGCTTGGGAATACCTGGTGCTGTAAGCGTTTAGTGACGGATGTGCGTTGTGGTGCAGTGGATATCGGCTCGGAAAAAGAAATCGGTGAGCCGAGTTCGAATTCCATTTGAATACCCTGCATTCACTTAAGCACTGGTACCCTTGGGAAAGGTATTAATCCGTCCCATCCCTCCAGTTATTGGTTAAATGACAGTGTAGGACTTGGGGACCCTGTCCTTAAAAACAAATCTCAATGAATCTTGACACTTGAAAAAGAAAAATGTATTACTAAACACAAAATTTATATAAAAAACAACAATAAAAGAAAAAGGTATTAACAACAATAAATAAAGATTAGTTGGCAATAAATGACCCGCCGAGATGTTGATTTGCCATAAAAATGAAACAACCAACCAACACAGTGTCTAAAATAAATAGAAGCACGTCTGTTTGAAATACGAGTATCCACTATAATGAATTTTGAAGCTATATATATATATATATATATATATATATATATAGAACATAATGAGCTAGAAGAACCTACCTAGGTTTCGCCTAAACGGATCATCAGGAAAAGGTGGTTAAAGAGGTAAAGAAAAAACGACATATCAAAAGGTAACTAAGACAACCCTACGTGACCAGGAAATCACTCTTTAGCCAGCCTTCCCTGACGATCTGTTCAGGAGAAACCTAGGTAGGTTCGTCTGGGTCATTAGGTTCTATCATATTCGCTCTACCTGTCTATTGGGCGCTTTCTGTTAGATGGTTACTCGTGTCGGATTTTTTTTCCTTTTTTCTTTGGGTTTCGTGCTGATTTCTGTCCGAACACTTTTGACAGACTCTCATGTTCTAAGTTCTTTCGTTTTTCTTTTTTAAAAACATGTTTTTCCTTCGTTCGAAAGTTTTCGAAGAAGGTTTTCGAGACAAGAATAACTACATATAATAACGTTTATATATATATATATATATATATATATTCGACTAATATGACTATTTACGCTCTCACACCCTGATTGAGCACTCTGGAAGAATGGTAGACTTTGAAAAAAAGTAGCTACTCTAGCATCTACGCATCGTTTATTTCGTACTGAATTAGAACACTCTCACTACTAGCGTATGAATACATGGTATATCATACGCTAAAAGTTTACCTCCTTATACTGAGCGATCATAACTCTGATGTAGAATCGCTGACTGACGCCAATTCGGTTTCAGTCTTGGGTAAAAAGCAATCGAAAGTCTAACCGTACTGATGAGCTGTGATACAGCGAAACACATCTGCCTGCAGATGACTATATATATATTTATCATCTATATAAAAGCCCGTTTCGCTGTATCACAGTTCATTAGTGTGACTAGACATCCACTTGCTTCTGACCGGAAACGAAACTCGACCGATTTGGTGTCAGTCGGAATCGCTAACCCATAAGGCATAGGCGTATGAAATCAGAGAAGGGAAATTTTAGCGTGTTGTATATAAGCGGAGTATACACTCGCCAGTCACTGAAAGAACTCAATATAATATTTATTATAAATTATAATTTAGCTCATATACAAACTACGAACAACTACAAAGTTGTGCATTTTGTTTCGACAAAGAACAATGTCTCATCAGGTAATAAACGTTTTTTTATTAAAGAAAATTTTAAAAACTCCCTTCATTTTATTTTTAGAAATCTCTCCGTACGAAGTAAGAGGAGATTAAAAAAGAGGGGAAAAAAGAAAGAGGGTAGAAAAGATAAGAAAGCAAAAGAGAAATCAAAAGAAGGGGAAAGAAAGAGGAAAGAAAAGGGCACAGAAGAAATAAAAAGTAAAGAGGAAAACAACTCAGAGAGAAAGAGACTCCAAATTTAGTCAGAAAGTAAAATATAGACAGAACCTTAGGGATGTCCAAAGCTATTTCCTCGTTACCGGCAATAATGTTTAAGTAGGGTATCCGCCTGATAGTCGTTGCGAATTTGAAACCCTTGTTCAGCACTGACTCTTCAGAGACATTCAGCTGATGTTGACTGATATTAACAACTGCCTTCACAGGGGGATGATGGATCTCATGTGTCACCTTCGATCTTTTAATTTATTTAACTTCCGTACTTGGCGGACCTTGACTGCATTGAAATATTGCCTGAAGGATTTAACAAACTTGTGCCGGATCATTTTTCGGTCTTCTTCCTGCTGATGAATAACAAGAGCCTCTAGGAGCTATCGGAATGTTTTGCTTGTTTGTTTGTTTGTTTGTTTGTATTTTTAATTTAAATACGAAATTAACTTTTACAAATGCACACATATGAACAAGTAAACCTAATAATAACAAACACATAAAGAATAAAATTAACAAGCAGCATTATATATATAGACCAAATCTTCAATTATTCCCCACCCCAATAGACCCTAAAATATAGACAGATACAGATATCGGTCACGAATTGTCTGGGCTTAACAAAGAGGAAAAAATGAGAAAATGCACGAGGGAAGAAACAGTTGGGGAGACAGCAGAAACGGTAAAGAAATAGAAATTTCAAACTTTGGTCGGAATTGAATTGCAGAGAGATACAGACTTCGTTACATTGTATAAAAAAACTAAATCTTTTGGCATTAAAAAAAATGATAAAAACATTGGAATTATTCAAAACGCACACATCAGAGGACATTTAAAAATACAACCCGAAAATATAAATTATTGCTTACATAATGATTTGGAGAAGTAAAATAAAATTCTTTTTAAAAATAAGAATTAAACTTAAACATTAAAATTAGAAATTAAATTTTAATTTTTAATTTTTTAATTTTAAAAATTTAAAATTAAAATTTTAAAATATAAATAAAATAAAATGAAAATAAAATTAATATTAAAAATTAAAAATAATAATAATTAAATCCCATTGCTATGCCTTCATCCTGTCGATATATGTCTGATCCCAATCAGAAGCGTGCCGTTTGTGTGCAGAAAGTCAGTCTCTCCATCAGGTTATCTAGTGGAACACTGGTAGGTTCTCCTAGGGATGAGTCTGAGGCCAGTCGTCCCTGACTACCGATAGTACCTCCACCGTGGGTACCTTGGTGAACAAACTCACTACATCTAGGCTCACCATCTGATTGCATTGGATGGGAGCATCGTTGATAAGTTCCACAAAGTGGGTGGAGTTTCGAACATATGATGGTAACTTGCCTATCAGTGGATCAATTATATCTACAAGGAAGCGACTCAGTGGGTGGCATGCCGAGCCTAGGCTTCTAACAATCGGCCTGGGCGGAACACCGTCTTTATGAATCTTCAGTAGACCATACATGTGTGGTAGTTTGCTGTAACTTTGAGACAACTGCCTGTATGTTCTAGGCTAGAAGTGATACTTGCTCTTGATTAGAATCTGCGACAGCTGTCGTTCTGTTTTCGACGTGGGGTTTTTTTCTTTGCCTTGCTATAGCTACCACTTCCAATGAGGTCTTCCAGTTTCTTGGTGTATTCAGTTTTGTCCATCACTACAGTTGCATTGCCTTCGTTAGCTGGTAGTATGACGATAGTCTCATTCCTCTTCAGGGTCCTGATTGCCAGTCTCTCCTCTTTCGTGGTGTTTGGTTTGGGTGGCTTGGCTTATTCCTACGTCTGTCTCACATTCCATCTTAGCTCATCCGCCTGAACCTGAGCGATGTTCATAGCTATTTCCTCGATACTGGCAATAATGTTTAAGTAGGGTATCCGCCTGATAGTCGTTGCGAATTTAAAACCCTTGTTCAGCACTGACTCTTCAGAGACATCCAGCTGATGTTGACTGATATTGACAACTGCCTTCACAGGAGGATGATGGATCTTATGTGTCACCTTCGATCTTTTAATTTATTTAACTTCCGTACTTGGCGGACCTTGACTACATTGAAATATTGCCTGAAGGATTTAGCAAACTTGTGCCGGATCCTTTTTCGGTCTTCTTCATCAGTGAACATCGAGCGTCTGGAAGATATCGGAATGTTTTGTTTGTTCTTGTTTTTGTGTTTAAATACGAAATAAACTTTTACAAATGCACACATACGGACAACTAAACCTAATAATAACAAACACATAAGAAATAAAATTAGCAAACAGCATTATACATATAACACCACATCCACAATTATTACCCTCCCCTCAATAGACCCTAAAATATAGACAGATACAGATATCGGTCACGCGTCGTCTGGGCTTAACAAAGAGGAAAAAGTGAGAAAATGCACAGAGGGAAGAAAATATGGGGGCGACAGAAATTTAATTTGAAGAATAACCATTAGTACCCGTCAAAACAACCGTGCGATGAACAAAATTGATTACCCACAATGCATCATTGACCTTATAAATATAAATAATCAAGCAAAAACGCTGCACATATGACTTGACGATTGCGTATAAGTATAAAAAAGTCTGTCGCCACTGGGTAATCATCTAAATGTTTATATATATTTATATATATATATATATATATATATATATATATATATATATATATACTAGCAGTACAGACCGGCGTTGCTCAGGTGTAATGAAAGCTTTAAAACTAATCCATGGTCCTGGAGCTCAGTTGTTTCCAGTTAAAGCAAAACCTTAGACTGAAAAAAATGAATGGATGTAAGTCAAATTTTGATTTCCTGGTACCGATATCAAATAAGGTTTTTCGTCGTAAACTGAATTTTGAAGGCTAAATAAGTCCTCTGAGTAAATGGTATCATGGCTGAGAGTAAGAACTACAATTATACCTACTTAGAGCCAAACCCGAAGCAAAACTAAAATAAAAGGGCTGAAAAACTGATTTTGATCAGACCCGGTAGGATATCGGGGTATCGATTTCCAATATCGGAGTCAAATAAATCATCCACGGATAGAACTGCACCCTTGAAACTTCTGAATATCGTTTCTTATGTCTTTGTCTATGAGTGTATCAGATTTGATTAAAATCGGACCAACCTTCTATAACCGGAATTTTTTTTCGATTATCGATTTTTGATATTTATCGGGGATACCTCGACACAAAACCTATCTAAGAACACTTGCAGACGCTTATAGTACAACTATGTATATTTTCAAGAAAATCAGTTCAGCCGTTTCGGAGTCTATATGTAACGGACACGAACACACAGATACACACACAAACACATAGACACACACATAGACAAAGTTTCATTTATAAATAAGTTTAGATTATATATATATATATATACTTTACTCATAGATAGTAGTAAATATATACTTTATTTATAGTAGTATTAAACAATCTATTGTTTAATTAAAAAATCCTAAAATCCAACCTCCTGATGAGAATTAGTGTCTACCCTTTTAAAAAAAACTCTAAGGTCCCACTATGTAACTTACCCAGACAAAAATAAAAACTGACATGTCTAGATCCAAGTTATCCTGTTCACTTTCATAACCTAAATATTAAATCTCCATGGTTACATAATTCTTAATTTTCATTGAACAATTTTGACACACCTAAATGCATTTCCTCCAACTATCACTCCCTAATTTCCGTAATAACCATGAATTCATCATATATTTTCAAAAATAACCCGTTTTCTCCATTTATTTTAACATATCACCTGAAGAGGAACAGTTTTATTCTAAAACATGAAAATATTTGTGTAGTGATATCATGCTTTTATAAACCATTTTAATAACAAAATTTAAAGTTCTACTCTGTATCGAGTACGCTTTATAAAAGTAAATACTTGAACAGTGGGTTTTTAACATACGTGTTCTTTTATATATATATATATATATATATAGTATAAGCAGGCGATTTAAAATTTACTGTATTTATAGGGAATGAGTGTCCGGTTGATAAGGCGTTTATAAATATATACATTGTAACCGTAGGAATCAATCATATACATAGATATAAACCGGATTCAGGGTTTCTATCTATGTATATACGTATGTGTGTGTGTCTGTATACAAGTAGATAGATCAAGAGAAAGACTAATATAAACAGACTAAGATAGATAGATAGATAGATAGATAGATAGATAGATAGATAGATAGATAATGAACAGAATGAGATCGATCGATCGATAGATAGATAGATAGATAATGAACAGAATGAGATCGATAGATAGATAGATAGATAGATAGATAGATAGATAGATAGATAGAATGAACAGAATGAGATAGATAGATAGATAGATAGATAGATAGATAGATAGATAGATAGATAGATAGATATGAGCAGAATGAGATAGATAGATAGATAGATAGATAGATAGATAGATAGATAGATAGATAGATAGATAGATAGATGAGCAGAATAGATAGATAGATAGATAGATAGATAGATAGATAGATAGATAGATAATGAACAGAATGAGATAGATAGATAGATAGATAGATAGATAGATAGATAGATAGATAGATAGATATGATAGAATGAGATAGATAGATAGATAGATAGATAGATAGATAGATATGAGCAGAATGAGATAGATAGATAGATAGATAGATAGATAGATAGATAGATAGATAGATAGATAGATATGCAGAATGAGATAGATAGATAGATAGATAGATAGATAGATAGATAGATAGATAGATAGATATGAGCAGAATGAGATAGATAGATAGATAGATAGATAGATAGATAGATAGATAGATAGATAGATAGAATGAGATAGATAGATAGATAGATAGATAGATAGATAGATAGATAGATAGATAGATAGATAGATATGAGCAGAATGAGAGATAGATAGATAGATAGATAGATAGATAGATAGATAGATAGATAGATAGATAGATAGATAGATAAACAGAATTGTATAAATACAAGTGTATCAACCTGTAATTTCTCAAAATCTTTTTGCTGAATGTTAATGAATGTCACAACTATCACCCAATCCTCTGCGCTGAGTGTTGTACTTAATTAATTGATTTGATTTAATTAATAAAAATATTGAAATAGATTGTAGCAACATTTGTTTACTTGCAAATAACAATTACTGACAATAAAATAACCGAAAATGTTAATTAATTTCATAAAAAATATGCTTTAGAATTGAACCTATTTTGTTTTTCCTTTGTATTATTATTTTATTAATTAATGTTTTATTAATTAATTTAGCGAAAAGAGAAAATATTGCATTGTGGGTGTGGAAATAACGGCATCAAACCAATCGAATTCGATTTTCGATGAGAAGAGATAGATTCATACCTTCATAGACAAATATGTTTACTTGGCACTCACTGATCTCTCTTTAGAAAGGCATGAATGTATCTCACCCTTTATTCTGCCCTGTCATCTGGCTGCGGACAGTACAGTCATGTTTTTCTATACGGGTTAGAGACAGCATGAAAATAATCGAGCCACGTTATTCCCATGACACAAAAAGAAAAGAATCGTCAATTATTTTAATCCTTTTATGACTGGGTACTTTTGGCCTCCGTTTTCGGAATCACATTTGTAGGATGGGATTTAAGCCAGGAGAATACATGGGTCTCGATCGAATTTAATGCTGATCTGGAGATTTTGAGCTAAGATGAGTTGATCTGTGGTGTTCTTTCTTTTTTTCTTTTTTCTTTATATTTCCATCGTATTATCAGGTCGGTGCAAATGTTTTTGCCGGTTTGTAAAAGGGGGCATTTTAAATCATTGTAATCTATTTTATGCAGATGTGCGTTGTGGCGCAGTGGATATTGACTCGGAACGAGAAATCGAAGAGCCGAGTTCGAATTCCAGTTGAATTCCTTGCATTCACTTACGCGCAAATACCCTTGGGAACGGTATTAATCCGTCTATTCCTTCCAGTTATGGATTAAATAACAGGACAGATTGGGTTCTATAGCCTTGGCTGGCAACCAGTGTACCGCAGAAAGCAATGACAACCTACTGCGGGATAATCTTCTGCCCAGTCAGTTTCGAGACATGATCCCCCAAGCATGTTTCACGTATGGCACTTAACTGACTGACTGAATATAATAGTTGGAATCATGATTAAGGCTTCTACTGGACATAAAGTGGGGGATCAGTTTTGTATTGTTATGAAGTAATAAACTGATGCCCCACTAATTACTACTTAATAACAAGATACATCTCTTCTGCCTCTAGCTATGAGTCAAATAACAGGACAGATTGGGTTCTATAGCCTTGGTCGGCAACCAGTCTACCGCAGAAAGCAATGGCAACCTACTGCGGGATAATGTTCTGCCCAGTCAGTCATGTCTCTTTCGAGACATGATCGCCCAAGCGTGTATCACGTATGGCACTTAACTGACTGAATCTATTTTATGCATATTGTTATTACTTAGACATATCACCATGATTAATTTACAACTTTTTCTTTCAGATTATTAAAGCATCATTCATATTTTTCTGCAATATTCTTAGCCATGTTCTCCAGAGAACCTGTGACAACGTTGTTTTTGTTGTGAATCTTTGATTTAACTACACCTTCGGACACTATTTTTGTGTAGGCTTGTTACAGGTGATGAGAAGTGCCATCTTACCCCATCCTGCATATTCTCCTGACCTAGCTCCCTCGGGTTATCACTTATTTCGAGGACTACAAAACCATTTAGATGGCCTTAGGTTAACATTACGAGAAGAGATTGAACATGAGTTAGATTCATATTTCACATCAAAACCTAAAAACTTTTACAAGCGAGGCATTTATAAGCTCGTTGACAGATGGAATCAAGTTATAGAGATCAAAGGTCGTTATTGTTATGAATAAAGAATTTCAAACACACACAGTTTTTCATTTTCAAGATAAAATTTTAAACCGGCAAAAACATTTGCACCGACCTGATACATTTTTCTATTTGCTTCAAATAGTTCTTTCATTTTTCATTTATTTTTTATTTATTTATTTACTAGCAGTATAGCCCAGCGTTGCTCGGGTGTAATAAAAGCATTAAAACTAATCCATGGTCCTGGAGCTCAGACTCTTTGGACGTTGGCACGAAAGACTAAAAGCAATCGCTGTTTCCAGTTAAAGCGAAACCGTAGACTGAAAGAAAAATATAAAGAGTGCTCGATACAAATGTAGAGCGTTATACTGTAATGGTTGTTACAATGTTTTTAAATTCAAATTTTAAAACATTGTAACAACCATTACAGTATATATATATATATATATATATATATATATATATATATATATATATATTATCGATTTTCTGCACTATTGTAAGAAATGCAACCTTGAAACTTCTGAATATCGTTTCTTATGTCTTTGTCTATGAGTGTATCAAATTTGATTAAAATCGGACCCGATTTTTTTGATTGTCGGTTTTCGATATTTATCGGGGGTACCTCAACACAAACCTAACTAAGAATACTCGCAAACGCTTATTGTACATCTGTGTAAAATCTTCAAGAAAATCGGTTCAGCCGTTTTGGAGTCTATAGGTAACGGACACACACAACGTTCCATTTATAAATAAATTTAGATTAGATTTCTGTAGCTTTCTACAGTCCTTACATGCTTTCCAAATTTTTTCTTTCTTACTTTTCCATCGTGCTAAATTCTTCTGCTTGCTTCAAATTATTCTTTCATTCTTTATTTATTTATTTATTTTTCTGTGATTTTCTACGCTCATTACTTAATTTTGTTTTCTCTTTCTTCATTCTTTATTTTTCTACACTTTCTTACTTTATTTCTCTTCCTCTTTCTTTCTCTTTGCTTCTTTCTTCCTTCATTAATTGGTTTCTTCTTTTTATTCACCTTCTTTCGTTCTCTTTATTGCCTTCTTTCTCTTTCTTTCTTTTTCATTTTTTCTTTCTTCGCTTCACTTTCCTGTTATGTTTTCAACTTTGCTTTTCTTCTTCCCTTTTTTTTTCTTTTTCTTTTTGTCTTTCATTTTTCCTTCAATCTGGTATGACTTCGACCACGCAAGATCCATAGTGCTTTTTGCCATTCAGTTTTTCAACTTATATACTGCGGTCTCTCTGAAACAGTGGTTCTCAAAATTTCTTCCTCTATTAACCCTTTTCACCATCAGTCAGATTCCATCCCTACTTTGCAAGACTGTCCGACTCAAAAGGTGCATTTAAAAAGACATGCATTTCTTACTGAAATCCTTTATTCTTTACTATATAAATGCATTTAATCTGCATCTGAAATCGGGGAGCAAAGTTCAAATTACAGTTGAATTCATTGCATTCACCTACGAACAAATACCCTTGGAAAAGGTATTAATCCGGGTTAAGTAATAGGACAGGTTCAGTTCTATAACCTTTGCTGGCAACCAGTCTACCGCAGAAAGTAATAGCAACCTACTGCGGGATAATCTTCTACCCAGTCAGTCATGTCTCTTTAGAGACATGATCGCCTAAGAATGTATCACGTATGGCACTTAACTGACTGATTTACAAATTTAATAATCACAGAAAATGTTGGTGGATTTTAAAACTTGAATTCATGTACAGTAATTTGATTTTATTCATAACTAATTTTTAAATAAATAAACTGAAATGTACTTCAATAAACAAAACTTTCAATAGAACGCCAGATCACTTTAATTCAATAGACAATATTCTGAAAATAAAAAGCAAGTAAAATGATTTTCCTCTTCTAATTAAAACCCTGAATTTTCCCCTGAATTCAGAATCCTGTAAGAGATACCAAAGTAAGCCTTGCATTCAATGTCACACCAGAATTACAAAGAAAAGCTAGGTGCCATGAGAGTTGACCTATAAGGTAAATTTACAGCCATCAAGTATATAATTGGGCCTAAAAATTTGACGGTTGCTGTGCGGGCAAAACAGGATGTCAGCTCAGGTGAAAAAGAATATAGACGTTCAAAAAAATAGATAACAGGAAGTTATAAAAGGACCGAAGATAATCCTCAAGAATCCAGATACCCTCTCTTGCTGACATTAGTTTATTGGTGGAATTTATAACGTGAACTTTAATAAATACTCTATGTCCAAAAAAATTTAGTCTAGTGTCTTTATCAACAACGTTATACATGTCTATGGCGATGGATTGATAACGAGATACTAGACGATATCAACCACAAATTATAAGACAGCTGATATCGGATAAGATACATTATAATCAGGGATTCGATCAAGGAGATTATTGACTAAGAAGAACGGAACAATGGGGAATATGTGATACAGCTCCACGTCTTCCCACTGGAACTCAGGATCAATGCCACCATTGCGTTCAAGTCCTGGAAAAAGTATGACCCAAGGAAGGCCATATATGTTCCGTCCGGAATAATAACTATGACATCTGTAGAATCGTCCTACAGGAGACCAATCAACTGCTCCATAGCAACAAAGACTCGTTAGAGGCTGCCATTTTTGTCGGAATAGCTAACATGAAAAGGAATGTGCTTCTGGGGCCGCATTGGGACAGTCGCCATTTTTTATGCTATATTTGTTCTCGGTTACGTGAAGATTTGGTGTCTTAATCAAGATTGGATGATTCAAGTACGAAAATTTAATATGTATATTTAAATCATTTCACCCCCAGCAAAACAGAACTGCGACTGGTGTGCGGAGGGTGACAGAAAAGGTGACTGTTGAGAAATAGGAACAAGTTACAGGGGAGCCAGAGAAGGAGTAAGAAAAGGATGAGAATACAGGTGTCATTTAAGTTTTAAATCTTAAAGTCTATACTATAATAAAAGCCGTGTAAGTTCGTCTGTCACAAGGCCTTATATATATATATATATATATATAAATATATATATATATATAGTCATCCGCAGACAGATCTGTTTCGCTGTATCACAGCCCGTCAGTACGGTTAGACATCCGATTGCTTTCAGCCAGGATTGAAACCCGAGCGAATTGATATAAATCAACGATTCTACCGCTGAGCTATGGGCGCACGGTAGAAGAAAGCAGACTTTTAGCTTGTGATATACCATGTAAACATACGCCAGTAGCTAAGTGTGTTCTAATTCATTACTGAATGAACGATGATATATATATATATATATATATATATATATATATATATATATATACCCCTAGGCCACGGACGTCCGGTAAAAGAAGGCAGGCTTTTTAGCGCGTATAAACACGCCCAATAGCTAGAGTGCTCCAATTCATTATCGAATGAACAATATATATATATATATATATATATATATATATATATATATACTTTGAAAACGGATGTTCCCTCAGGGTGATCCCGTGCCTTGCTTAAATGCCTACTGAGTATTAAAACTCAACTCCAACCACAACTAAAACTCAAACATGCGATTCCTCACTAAAGATGTTGAGAAAATTGTTGGTACCCTCTACCGATCCAGCAGATACTTTACTCCTGGTATTCTCTGATTTTACAAGAGCCAAATCAAATCGAAAATGTGATATCGCTGGCATATATGAGTGGCTGCTTTCCGATCTTTATTTTTCACTGTCGATAGGGTCCAAAAGCGTCTCCGCATCCTTGTAGGTGATGAATATTTTCCTGTCTGCACCCCCCTCTCATAAACGCTATTTCTACAAGGAGTGTTCAGATGAACAACACTCCATTTTCACTAAGCGCCGGTATAGATCAGCAGCAGAAAACATTTTTTTTATATTTAAATAAGAGTAAGTATTGCGGATTAAAACCGTTCTTCTTCTTCTTCTTCTTCTTCTTCTTCTTCTTCTTCTTCTTCTGTGTGCCTTGTCCTTTCAGGACGTAGGCGATCATGGCCTTCCAGGTTTCTCAATTCCTTGTGGCTCTTAGCACACTTTCTCCTGTAACGTCTCGCAGCCCCCGTTCATCCACTTGCTAAGGCCCTTCAAATATGTTATCTGCTGCTTTGCTCTGTCTCTTTTTCCCTCTATCTGGCCTGTTAGTATCAGGTTCTTCAAGCCCTCCTTCCTCATTGCATGTCCCATGAACTTTAGTTGTCTCTTCCTGATGCTCAGTATTAATTTCCTTTTCGTCTCCATCCTTTCCAACACATCATCATTTCTCACATGCTTATTCTACGATATCCGCAGCATCCTTCTGTAGAACCACATTTCAGTTGCTTCAAGTTTTCCCTTCATCTTTGATGATATTATCCAACATTCACTGCCATATTGAAGAACTGACATCACATAGCATTCTAGTACTATTTTCTTTGTTTCTAGTGAAAGTTTCCTGTGTCTTAATACTTTACTCAGCTTCTGGGACGCGTCCTTCGACATGCCAATTCGCCTTTGGATCTCTGTGTCGCACTTTCCGTCTTTTGTTAGAACACTTTCCAGTAATTTAAATTTTCGTACCTGCTTGATTTTAACATCCCCCCACTGTATTTGGCATTTTGGGCTGCTCTTTTTGCTGATGACCATGCATTCGGTTTTCTTGCAGTTTATTTGTAGTCCCTTCTTGTCGCTCTTTTCAACTATCTTCAGCAGGGTGTCCTGCAGTTTTCTTTCCGTGTCTAGAATATTTATATATATAAGCCATATCAAAAGACATTTTGTAAAACTTGAACAAGTTGTTTTTAGATTTTAATTAGTTTATAAAGTAAATCGTAAATTATTAAATTCTTTTTATAAGTATATTTCAGAATGTCAATTTGCTTTATTAAATAATTAATTGCATTACGATTTACTTCATTAAATAATAATTAAAAAGAAAAAGCTGTTTCATTTTGTTTTGCAATTTTAGATTTATTTTGTTAAAAAATAATTAAAAACAAGTGTGTTTTATGGAATTATTTTTTATGATTTTATTTCTCATTATTTTTCGTATTATTATTATTATTATTATCTTTTTTTTTCTTTTCATTCTTCGTCGTCTTCTTTTTGTCATTCTTTTTTTAATTATTGTTCTTCTTATTATTGTTATTCTCATTCTTCTTTTTCTTCTTCTTTTTCTTCTTTTTTTTCTTCTTATTCTTATTCTTCTCATTCTTCTTTCTTCTTATTTCATCATTATTCTCATTCTTCTTCTTTCATTCTTTTCCGTCTGCTTTTTGTCATTCTTTTCTTCTCATTATTATTCTTCTCATTATTATTCTCATTCTTCTTTTTCTTCTTCTTCTCATTTTTCTTTTTCTTCTTCTTCTCATTTTTCTTTTTCTTCTTCTCTTTCTTCTTTTTCTTCTTCTCATTCTTCTTTTTCTTCTCTTTCTTCTTTTTCTTCTTCTTCCCATTTTTCTTTTTCTTCTTCTTCTCATTCTTCTTATTATTTTTACCATTGTTCTTTTTCTCATTCTTTTTCGTCTCCTTCTTCTCTTTATTTTCTCTTCATTTTTCTTATTATTTTTATCATTTTTCTTCTGATCCTTCCTTTGTTCCGTCTTCTTCACATTCTTTTGCTTCTCATTTTCCTTCTTTTATTATTATTATTATTCTTTATCTTCACATTCTTCTTCTACATCTTTTTCTTCATCTTCTCATTCTTTTTATTATTTCTTCTTCTTCTTCTTCTTCTTCTTCTTCTTATTATTATTATTATTATTATTATTATTGTTATTCTCTTTTTCTTTTTTCTTTCTTTATATTCTCTTCACTCTTTTCTTTTACTTTCTTGTTTCTTTTTTTTATTTCTTTTCTGTTATGGTAAATAAAGGTTTTCTTCCTTTCTTTCTTCTTCAACTTTTCTTTCATCCTCATTCTGTTTCTTTTACTTCACCCCCCCCCCCACCATTTCTTATTTTCCTGTTTTCTTTCATTCTTTTCCTTTCTTTCATTCTTTTCCTTTCTTTCATTCTTCTACGTTTTCTTCCATTCATTCTACTTCTTCATTCACCCCCGCCCCACCCCGCCCGACCGAAATTATGCGTTTCCTTCTGTCTTTCCCACCCCCCACCCGACCGAAAACATCTGCTTTGTCACGTGACTGCTGTTTCGATAAGAAACAAACAAAAAAAAAAGTTCCACCTCTAATTAATATTGATTTTATTGGATCGAAACGACCGCCGTGACTCAAAATTAGGAAAAGAAATGAAACAATACTAAATTTCGAAACAGATTTTTGCGAAACACATTTTTAAATGATTTATCCTTCCAGTAGGTAGACGATAATGGCTCTCCTCACATCCATTTCTTCATTGTCTCTGAATAGCCACTACTGCTTCGGAAAGATTATGGAATAAGAAAAAGTTTATGGTCATGGTTAAAAAAAAAAAAAGAAACTAAATTAATTTAGTTAGACTATATACCGAAACACATATTTTTAAAAAGTATTAAAATGTCCGTGTAATTTTCCTTCATGCGTATGTCTATTTCTTTCTTTTTTCTTTTTTTTTTTAAGCGTTTCACCCCAAGCAAGGCGGTAACGCCACTGATGTGCAGGGGACTACATAAGAGAAAAATATTAGATAGGAGGAGAATAAAGAGAAAGACGAACCAGTTACAGGGGGTGTCAGAGAAAGGAGCAAGAGAAGGATGGGAATAAAGGTGTGATGTCAGTTGCAAAGATAGAGAGAAAGGAAAAGATATACAGGGTAGAAAGAACTGGAGTCAAGAGACATTAACATAAACATCATTTTATCCCGATGAAGTTCTAAAGAACGTAATACGTCACAATTTTTTCCAATTTGTCAATAATTTTCATAATATTTATATATTTATATATATATATATAGTGCGCAGACAGATCTGTTTCCGATGAAGTTCTACGAAATACGTCACAATTTTTTCGAATTTGTCAATAATTTTCATAATATATATATAGTCCACAGACAGATCTGTTTTGCTGTATCACAGCTCATCAGTACGTTTAAACATCCGATTGCTTCTAGCCAGGTTTGAAACCCGACCGAATTGACACCAATCGACACTACTACCACTGAGCTCTGAACGCTGGGTAGAAGAAAGCGGACTTTTAGTGTGTTATATACAATGTAACATACGCCAGTAGCTGAGAGTGTTCAAATTCATTACTGAACGAACGATGCGTAGATGCTTAAGTAGCTATTGTTTTTTCAAAGTCTTCCATTCTACCATTAGCGTGTGAGAGCGTAAATATATATATATGGGGGGGGGTGGAAGCGACGCGCGTAGGGGTTCGATAAATCGGGGTTCACAACTTGTGTCATGAAAAATACTTCCACTGGCCACATGTATAGTAAATATTCAAAGGCATATCAAAATAGTTAAAGACTTTGTTACTGGTTCGTAAACTGACTTTATGATGTAGTAAAAAACACCAAAGGGAGTTAATAAATAACGCTAACTTATGCTGTGATCATGGATGTGGGTGTTGGGGAACGCATATTGGTTGGGAATAAGAAATCGAAGGGCCGAGTTTAAATTCCAGTTGGGTTCGTTTAATTCACTTACGCACAAAAACCCTTGGAAAAGTTATAATCCATCGCTTATTTATCCAGCTATGGGTTCTATAGCATTGGTTGATAACTGGTTCCCTGCTAGAACTAATGGCATCGATTTCCGATATCGGGAAAATTTACTAATGTTTGAGACTAAAATCTATAATTTTACAAAGTTAGAGCAAATTCTGCAGCAAGAACCACGATTAAATGGCTGAAATCCTGAACTTGATCAGACGTTATCGGCTATCGGTGTATCGATTTCCAATATCGGGGGGAAATCGGAAAAAATAAATAACCCATGACCTGACTGGAAGCCTAAAGAATATTTGTGTGAAGTTTGGTGAGAATCAAATAAAAATTGTGGATTTGTATAAAGGATATACAGATATACAGACAGATATACACACACAGAGAAACATCTTGCCTTTTATATATATATATATATATATATATATATATATATATATATATATATATATATAAACAGTAATTGGGTTGTTCCAACGACAAAAAACGGTATAGAATAAAAAGTGGGAGAGGCCGTGAACGTTTTGTTTAAAGTGTATATTTATTTTTGTTTTATTATACATGCAATGATACATTATATGTTTATAATGGTATTTGTGACGCTACACGTGTTTCGAGTCTAAAGCTGACTCTTCAGGCGAATAAACTTGTGACTTTACGTATCGAGTTTCTTTTGTTTCTGTTGGTCAAGGTGTCGTTTATAAGTAAGTATATGAACGGCCGCTCGGCCGCTTGGTCGTTGATGGCTTCGATTAAGTAGCTGGTCTTCGAGTCGACTATTACAACGGTGTTCTCCCCTGCCCACGCTGTGAATTTCGATCTCAAGGAAATCACGCTGAAATCTCGCTATATGTCTTTCTGCCAAGCTGAACCCGACTGGACGCGTGCGTACATTTGGGGTAAATCAAAACGGCACCAAAGATAAATTCAATGACGCTCGAATAAGTTTCGTAAAACGTTTTTATATACAAAAAAAAAAAAGAAAAAGAAATAGTATATAATCAATCTCCAATCTTCTCTTTCCAGCCCCTTTTTTACTTAGCTGACAACGGAACGGAAGTTTCGTCCAAAAGAAGCGTTTTTCTTCTTAACATTGATTCGAGTTTCTGGTTAGCAATGTCAGTTCACTCCAGTCGGAGTTTTCAAGTTTGTGGGGATTCAAAAATGTTTTTCTTCACTTCTCACCAAAGCTGTACAGAAACTGCCGAAAGTTGGTGTGGCGAGTAGCGGCGGCGGTAATTCGTCTTTTTTGTCTTAGCTCAGTGCAACAACTCGTCTTTGTCCCCCTCCCCCGGGGCTCTGTTTTTATATTTATCCCTACTTCACCGGTGTAGGGTATAACGCACACTGGTTTGTTCATGCAAATCTACTTTCTGGTCTATGGGGCCAATGAAATCATCCTCACCCACAGCGTTTGCAGCAGAGCCACTCCTTTCCCAATGAAACAGCGCTATTTCTATGACGTCACTTATTTCCCTCTTATCTTTCTTGACGTCAACAATTTAGCATTTATGTTTGGAAATTTTAATTCAACTTATCTCCCACAGCCATCAAATCTGACCTCTTGCACTTGTCGAAGCCTAGATACGCAAAATCTTTTTCTGCGTTGGTGGCAATTTACGGCCATGTAGAACAATCGAATTTCCATTTATTTTTTTTTTTTTTTACTCATCGCTTCTAGCTAGTTACCAGCTGTGTCGTTTGGGAATTTCCGCTTGTCTATAATGAACTTCGTCTGACCCGGTTAGTTAAATTCTGTGCAACCAATGCATCTGCACGCCCGCAGTGTCTTAATTCATATTTATTCTCGGCTTTGTCGGAAACTTTCTTTTTTTTCTCTCTGCTCATATTGGAACAATTAAATTTATTTCCAGTTGTTTCTTTTCGATTTATAAAAATTATTGATACGAACCAATACAGTTTCTTCCGTTTGATCTGCAACAATAATTGAACTAATATAATTTTTCCTTTCCGTTGTTGTGCCAAAAATAGTGTAAAAGTAAATAAGTAAATTAAGTGTTATCCACCCGGTTGAAATATTTGTGGAATTGGCGGTTTTTCACATCAGCACGTGTATAAGTGGATAAACAGATAAATAAATAAATCAATCAAGTGCTGGCCACCAAGTTAAAATGATTTGGGGGTGGGGTTTTTCACATTAGCACGTTAAGTTTATCTTAGAGGCACATTCGTTATCTAGGAATCTTTATTGACTTGCGAAATTAGTCAGTAATTGTTTTCTATCGGTCATCTGGTTTGTTTTGTATTACTTTGGCGATACTTTTTGAATTTAGTGTGTGTGTGTGTGTGTGTGAGAGAGAGAGAGAGAGAGAGAAAGAGAGAGAGCGTTTTTTGATTTCGTATTTATGCCCTTAGAATAGCTTTTTATGGGTCATCTGGTCCTTTTTTTTTGTTTGGGGTTACCATTTGGTGTGTGTGTGTGTGTGTGTGTGTGTGTGTGTGTGTGTGTGTGTGTGTGTGTGTGTGTGTGTTTTTCTGGTGTGTGTTTAAAGTTTTTCATGTTGTTTTGTTAAGGGAAGGCTTGTATTTTTATATATATATATTCCTGCATTATGTGTGTGTCATAATCTGCATTTTGTTAGATAGGCATTACTTTGAATTTAACTCTCCATTCTTGTAAATGGTAGGAGACATACAATTTCCTGTTGTGGGCTAAATTGATATTACTTTTGTGCAAAGCTACTCTTTAGTTCAGGCCTTGTGCCACCCCCACGTATATATTTGTGCATTTATCGCATTTTAGAGCGTAAACTACATTTTTAGAGTTGCAGCTCAGATCCGATTTTATTTCGAATGTATTTGCGTTTTCGAACTGAAAGTGTTTTCCTTCTATTGTTGTATATCAATAAACAGACAAACACGCATGTATATATAAAAATATATCAAGTGATATTTTTAATGAACGATGGACCGTGTAGCCTAGGGTGCAGAGAGTGAGAGCGCGCTTCCAGGGGTTGACGGGGTGGGGTCGTCTGTTGCTCCTCTGGTCTGGTCTGGCTCTCTCGTCTGCCTCTGTCTCTCTGCCCTGAAATCCGTACGCCGAGGTCTTTTATAATCTCCAAACCGGTACTTCCGGATTTTGCCTCGCCCACGCACGCCCACGTAATTCTCAGAGACACCTGTTCTGTCTACCTCTTGTAGCCATTTCCGCTACTGCCGGAAATAAGGTCAAACAAACATCCGTTCCTTTCAACGACCGGAAAACACCCCCGCTTGCATCAGCCTTTCCTCGGGTGGGGCGGGATTGTTATATTACACTATTATTATGTTGCTTACTCCACATCTTTTTTTGTTTCATTTTGTGACCGCCTGTGTTGTACGCTGTTCAAATTTTGATATTAGGATGTCTTTTAAATTTTTGGGCTGGCGTTTGCTGTTAATTATTTTGGTTGTCTTTAGGATTTCTTTTATTTTTTTATTATTGTTGAGTAATTCCATTTGGATTTTGATCTTTGTGAATAATTCTGGATTGTTTTTGTTGTGTGTGGAAACGTATGCTAGAATGTTTTCTTCTTTTTCATGTTTGTCTTGTTGTTTTTCTTGTTGTTTTTTTTTTGTTTTTTTGTTTGTTTTTTTATTCCGGAGGGATTCTAATGGCATTTTTTCGCTGGTTGGAAACCCTTGTTTATTAGTGGAGTGGGGTATTCTCTTATTTGTAATGTTTTTCGTAGTTCTTTTAGGAGTATTTTACGAAGGGTTTCGTCAGCTACTATTATGCAAATTCGTCAAGCTTTTAGGATGGTGACACTTGAAATAAAGGTATTGTTGGGTGTCTGGGTTTGTGGTCAATGTCTGTGGTGATGTAATTGTTTTCGTTTTTTACATATAATGTAATATAACAGAGCTTTAAAGTATATATTAATAAATATACATATTTTTCCTACGTCGAGGTTTAATGCACTACGCAATTATCAGGCGCATATTAACTAATATGCACCTGATGATTGAGCAGGGTATGAAACTTCTAGTCGTGCTTTCGACGTAGGATGATATATATATATATATATATATATATATATATATATATATATATATATATATATCCGAATTTTTCTCGGTACCTCTAGATTACATATATTCATCTAAATCACTAATGTATTATGGGCGTATCGACATTTGTCTTAGTTTTTTCAATGCCTTTTCCAATTGAAATCATTACAATTCTCTATTTTTTCTCTTTTGTCTCTGTTACGATCAAATTATTTCTTTCTTCACAACCTGTGTCTGCATCCCCACACGCCCATCTCCATCCTGTGTCTCCCTAATTAGAGCTTGAGCAATCAAAGTATAAAATCAATGCCTCATCCAATGACATGAGAAGAGTTTTTTTTTTCGATCTGATGACCAATTTGCGGTGTCATGTGTTTGTCGTACTTCATATGTCGTTGGCGATGGCCGACATTTTTCTGTTAGCTCAGCTGACTATTATTTTCTTCTTCCCTGTGAATGGTTGACCAAAATTAGTTTCTTTTGTCTGTCGGCCGTCTTCATTGCAGATAAGACATTTTTTTATTCTACAGGGTGCGATGGGTGAATTGTCATCATTTTATATTTTAAGTTTCGCCTATGCGCGTTGTTCGTTTTTTATTTTCTCAACTACACGGTATCGTAGACTCAGTTCGGCACCGTCTATGAAAAGTACAGCACCATGCAATTCAATGCTATAGAAATTTGGAAACAACATGCTGTACTGCTTGGCACTTGCACCAGAAGCTCCAATACGGAAATTTCAGAGTGTTTAGGTGCCAATCTAAGTCCAATGCAGTGGATTCAAAAAGAGTTGGATGAAGCTAATGGTGATTACGAAGGTGTTTGGAGTGATAACTAGTTATGCCTCCAATAATCATCTGACAGGGTCTCAAGCTAAACACGGAGGTATTCATAAAATGCTTTGAAGAGGTAATGCCACCATGGGTCAAGAGGGTGTCTGCTGGAACACTATATGTATGGTAACAGGACCCTGCACCATACCACACAGGCATAACATCACCCCCTTTTATCTAGCCACCTAACTGTACAGACTGCAAACCTCTTAATTATTATGTGTGGGCAGAGTTGAGCGAGAGACCAACAAATATCCTTGTAGCGCCAAAGATGAGCTCCAGGCAAGGATTATGTTAGCACTCACCAACTTAAACAAAGAGACCGTCCAGAATAATTACATTACAAAGTTGTCTGGTGGCCGTGGTTGAAACCAATAGCGATTTTAATAAATACGAGGTGCCTTCAATAAGATTGCGGACGTTTTTTGTAGAGCCATTTAAAATTACTGTAAGCTCTTAAAATTGTATTATGTTATTACTATACATCTGATGAGATGACAGACCTAATTTTATCATTTCAGTTTGAAAGGGACAGCTGCAAGAGGACTTGGAACACACCCTACTAAACCCTGGTCGTCACAGCTGACGTTTTTTGTTTTGAAAATGCAGTAGATCCAACTGTCATCACAGGTCAGCAGGTCCTCAAGAACTTCCGGATCTGAATCAATAAGCTCGACCATCTCCCTGCTGTCGTTATGACGTCTTTCCTTCTGTTCTTCACTGAGCACCCTTGGGACAAACTTCGCGCAAATCTTTCGCAGCTTCAGTTGTTCATGAATAATTGTGTGTACAGTTCCGACACTGACATCAAACTTTGTACTTATTGTCTTTATGGTCACACGGCGGTCCTCATTTATAAAATTACGGATTTTCTCCACCAACTCTGGTGTTCTGACTTCCCTACTCATCCCACACCTCTCATCATTCCTCACAGACTCTCTGCCTTCATTGAATCACTTGTGCAACTCAAAAACCCATGATAGGCCCGTCTAGGGTGGTCCGTATGCAGTCTGAAGCATTCTATACGTTTCTGTGGCGTTCTTTCCAAGTTTAACACAAAACATTATTGCGTATCTTTCTTTCAAATTTCCCTCTCATCCTGACTGCATTTTCAAAAAACAACAGCTGTGACGACCAGGGCTTAGTAGGGTGTGTACCAAGTCCTGCTGCAGCTTGCCCTTTCAACCTGAAATGATAAAAATGGGTCTGTCATCTCATCAGATGTATGGTATTAACATAATACAATTTCAAGAGCCTACAGTAATATTAAATGCCTCTACAAAAACGTCCGGAAACTTATTGAAGGCACCTCGTATATTTACGCATTAGTATTACAATATATATTTGTGTTAGTTTTCATCCATGTCTTTTCTGCCAAAATAGGATGTCAGTGTTATTTTTATTTTTACCTAATTTTTATGCCATTTCATACCTTTCCTCCTTTTTCTACCTTATCAAGCTCTACCCCACTTTCTCTCTCTCCCTCTCACACCACGCTCTCTCTCTATTTCTCTCTATCCGCCTATTCATTAAAGCATTTACCGCGATGACGTTGACAATCATGGCTGTCCACATCTTCCTGGTTTTGTAAGACAGTAATTTCTGATTGTTTATCAGCACTTTTTATTGAATACTATAGCTCTAGTTATCTATTGAGCACTCCTTGGCAGAAATTCTGCTAGCCTTAAACAGTCAAATTCTAGTAAATAATTATATATATATATATATATATATATATATATATATATATATATATATATATCCAGGTAAAGAGGACCCAAGTTTTTACGATTTTGAGTTCTCTGGCATTTACCTTTTTTTAAAAAAAAAATATTGTAGACCATGATATAATCATATAATTAAAATTTTAAAATACATTGCGACACGGAAATTTCTGTTTCGAGATTTCTATCGATAGAAATATCGAAACATAGAAATTTTCGTGTCGCAATGTGATATATTTATATATATATATATATATATATATATATATATATATATATATATATATATAAATTAGAGAACATTTTCAAAATTCAAATGTGTCGGATATACATTTCGACATAGGATCTCTAATAGAGATTCTACGTCACGTCAGCGACATTGTTTTTTCCAAATGGCGAAGGCCCTGGGTTAGAGTGTGGAGGGGCTTTAGGTTAACAACGGTCGCAAAGTAGAAAAGGACAGAGCTGGTAGTCGCGGGGTTACAGGGTGTTGAAACGGTATATTTATAAAGATAGACAACTAAATGAGTTAAATTACTTTTCTAAGGTTAGGATTTTGGGCTGTTTGAAGCGGTGTATTTAGGCGAGAAGGAATGGGTTTCAATATAAGATTTTAAAATTTTTTATTTAAGTTTATTTGATTAAACCTTTTAGGTAGAAGCGAGCTAAATGCCAATTACAGGAAGTTATCAGTTTAAAAATTATTAGAGAAAAAATATTAGAGAAAAAAATATTAGAGAAAAAAATATATATATACACATATATGTGTTAACCATGGGAAAAGGGGTTTAGTAAATGAATCCATATTTTCTAAAGATAGGCAATTAAAGGAGCTTGGGATAGGAAGGTAGGGGGGTTAAAATACTTTTTAAGGTTAACATAAGGGTAAAATTAAGATTAAAATTTAAATTGAATCCTTTTAATTTAATTTTAAATTTTATTTTTTTAATTAAGATTAAAAATTTTTAAATTTTAATTTTTTAATTAAGATTAAAATTTAAATTGAATCCTTTTAATTTATATTCTAACATCTAGTCAACGGGGATTTAAATTCTAAATTTAAGTATTCAAAGAATTTGCCTTGTGGCGGCACTTACTGATGAATTCCCTCCTAAGATTCAGTAGCCGGTGTTGGTAGGGGTATTTTAATATTGAAATTTTTTCCAGTAAACATAGACAGCACCTATCACGAAAATTCCTCGGAATACGGGCTGAACCTATCAGTTTCCAGCTAATTTCAGGATCCAGCCCTTCCTCTTTCATTTTCCAGAATGCCCGCGAAAGGGCTGTCTGGTACCTCTGACCGGGGTTCGAAAAGGAGTACCTGTGGTTATACAGTCTTTGTTTGAAAGGACAGGCGGACATACCGATATAGGTCCGGAAGTCGTTTTATATATATATATCCGAATTTATTTCGGTATTTTTTTTTTAATCATATCACCCCAAGCAAGGCGATAACGCCACTGATGCACAGGGGCTACGTATGGGTAAAAAGAATGGAAAGGAGAAAACAGGAAACCACATCTTAAACAGGAAACAAGGGTTGAGCCTCTTCACCTGTTCAATAGATGTGGGTGGAGTGTGAACCGGGTGATAGTTTAGTCTATCTACTCCAATTGAAAAAAAAAAAAAAGAAAAGAGTGAAGAGATTGGAAAAGAGAAAACCGGAAACCGCATCCTAAACAGGAAACAAGGGATGAGCCTCTTCACCTGTTCACTAAATGTGAGTGGAGTGTGAACCGTGCGATAGTTTAGTCTATCTACTCCAATTGTGTCTATCTACTCCAATTCCGGTATGTCTAGATTAGACTTAGTCATACAATACACTAACGCTCGTACTCTGCCAACCATCTAGTAAGGTAGGATATTTGCTGTTTATCCTTGCTTTAAATATCTCATGTGGGCGTTAAATTCTCTAAGTAGGTTTTCCTCATTATGCGTCTCATTTAATTTTAATGTATCGATTTCTTATTGTCAGTATAAGAATATTTTACTTCCTGTTTTCCTTCAAACTTCTTCGTTGTTCATGTGTTCAGATAAGATCCTTCTGAGTAAATGCATCGCTACTATTAGTTCACGCGTGTTCAGATAAGATCCTTCTGAGTAAATGCATCGCTACTATTAGTTCACGCGTGTTCAGATAAGATCCTTCTGAGTAAATGCATCGCTACTATTAGTTCACGCGTGTTCAGATAAGATCCTTCTGAGTAAATGCATCGCTACTATTAGTTCACGCGTGTTCAGATAAGATCCTTCTGAGTAAATGCATCGCTACTATTAGTTCACGCGTGTTCAGATAAAGATTCCTTCGATGAGTAAATGCATCGCTACTATTAGTTCACGCGTGTTCAGATAAGATCCTTCTGAGTAAATGCATCGCTACTATTAGTTCACGCGTGTTCAGATAAGATCCTTCTGAGTAAATGCATCGCTACTATTAGTTCACGCGTGTTCAGATAAGATCCTTCTGAGTAAATGCATCGCTACTATTAGTTCACGCGTGTTCAGATAAGATCCTTCTGAGTAAATGCATCGCTACTATTAGTTCACGCGTGTTCAGATAAGATCCTTCTGAGTAAATGCATCGCTACTATTAGTTCACGCGTGTTCAGATAAGATCCTTCTGAGTAAATGCATCGCTACTATTAGTTCACGCGTGTTCAGATAAGATCCTTCTGAGTAAATGCATCGCTACTATTAGTTCACGCGTGTTCAGATAAGATCCTTCTGAGTAAATGCATCGCTACTATTAGTTCACGCGTGTTCAGATAAGATCCTTCTGAGTAAATGCATCGCTACTATTAGTTCACGCGTGTTCAGATAAGATCCTTCTGAGTAAATGCATCGCTACTATTAGTTCACGCGTGTTCAGATAAGATCCTTCTGAGTAAATGCATCGCTACTATTAGTTCACGCGTGTTCAGATAAGATCCTTCTGAGTAAATGCATCGCTACTATTAGTTCACGCGTGTTCAGATAAGATCCTTCTGAGTAAATGCATCGCTACTATTAGTTCACGCGTGTTCAGATAAGATCCTTCTGAGTAAATGCATCGCTACTATTAGTTCACGCGTGTTCAGATAAGATCCTTCTGAGTAAATGCATCACTACTATTAGTTCACGCGTGTTCATTGATTTCCATCTCGAAGATATTACAGGGCAGTTCAAAACGCTTTTCTTTTTTTTAAAGAAAACTTCTTGTCTTAATATTTTGCATAGTTTTTAGAAGGTATTTTTTGCCGTCTACATTTTACTTGTGTTGCTGTAGATATCAGCTTCCAATGAGGAATCGGAGAGCCGATTTCAATCCCAGTGAAATTCGTTGCATTTACTTACGCGCAAATGTCCTTGGGAAAGGTATTAATCTGACGCTTCTCCCTCCAGCTCTGGGTTAAATAGCAGACAGATCGGGTTTTTTAGGCTAGATTTGCAACTAGTCTACAACCAGAAAGTAATGGCAATCTACTGCGGGAAAATATTCTTCCCAGTCAGTTATGTCTTTTTCGACCATGATGACCCAAGCTTAACTGACTGACTGTTATTTTATTTAATTTCTGTTTTTTTGTTTTGTTTTTTTGTTGTTTATTTTTAATCATTTCACCCCGAGCAAGGCAGAAATGCCACTGATGTGCGGGGGGATACATAACTGTAAAAAGATTAATTAGAAAAGAGTGAGGAGTACAAACTAGTTAGAAAGGAGCAATAGAAAGCTGAGAATGCAGGTGCGATGACAGATACATAGGTGGAGAGAAAGGGAAAGTTATACGGGGGTGGGGAGAGAGCTAGAGACCAGTGGTTAGTAGATGAGTATTGACTTTGCATTTAAATTTCTGGAGGTTGTAGCCGTCAGGAAAGCAAGAATGTGGGAGCGAGTTCCACAGGTGGGAAGTGCGAAAGAAGAAGCTGCAGGAGCAGAATTGCTTGCTGCTATCGTAATTATTGCTTGCTACTATCGTAATTAATTATTAATAATTATAATTATTGTCCTAATTGCCCAATTTCTTGGCATGCTTAATTTTAATCTCAAAATAGTTTTCTCTTCTAGCTATCATTTACTAACATGTCAAATAGTTCTTTCACGTTTCCTTCTGAGTTTGCCATTATTTTAGTTTCATTTGCCTATCTTATGTTTTTAAGAGACAAAATAAGAGAACCGATCACCTACTTAACGTGTTTGTGTGAATGAATGACGGTAAGTAGTTTGGAAGTAAAAGTAACAAATGTTAAAAAGAGTTACGGCTGATAAAATGCCGTGAAGAGCTATAATCGATTTACTAAAAATGTTTTTGTTTTTTTATAATCGTGTCGCCCCAAGCAAGGCATTTTACTGCCACTGTTGTGCAGGGGGTTAAATCGAAGGAATAACATGAGAAGTGAGGGGTTGTCAGGAAGAGAGTGGGAGAGGGAAGAGATTACTGATGAGAGTGAGGTGGACGAGAAGGAATGTGATGAGGAGTGAGAAGTTGCAGGGGGTGTCAGGAAGAGAGTAGGAGAGGGAAAAGCGTACCGATTAGAGTGGGGTGGATGTAGAAATGCATGAGAGAGAGGATCTAAGTTAGTGAGACAGGAGATGACTATTGACTTTACATTTAAATTCTTGAAGATTGTAACTGTCAGGAAAGCAAGTCTGCGGAAGAGAATTCCAGAGGCGGGAAGTGCGAGAAAAGAAGCTGATGGAGTAGAATTTGAGTTTAAAATTTATTGGTTTCACGGTAAAAGAGGGGACATAGTTGCTAATCTTGTGGCTCGAGTAAATTCGTATATAGGGGGTACCAGTGAGCTAAGTTCATCGGAGCAGAAGCCGTGAAAATATTTGTAGAAGAGACACGGGGAAGCCACACTGCGTCGGTGAGAAAGTGATTGTATCCTCGCTGCCAAGTCGGGATCGATCACATAAAAAAAGTTATTTTAACAAGTTTACTTAATTCGTCTTTTATGTGCCTTGTCCATTCAGGACGTAGGCGATCATGGCCTTGTGGAAGGCCATGATCGCCTACGTCCTGAATGGACAAGGCATATAAAATTCTTGGTGGCTCTTAGAACACTTTCTCTTGTAACACCACGCAACCCCCGTTCTGTCATCCACCTGCTCAGGCCCTTCAAATACGTTATCCGCTGCTTTCCTCTGTCTCTTTTTCCCCCTCTCTCTCTCTGGCCTGTTAGTATCAGGTTCTTCAAGCCCTACTTCCTCATTGCATGTCCCAGGAACTTTAGTTGTCTTATAATTTTAGTTGTAATGTGTTATGACCAGATTTTAACGTGATTTTATTAAGTCTGGGTTGTTTGGATTTAATGTAGATAGCCTCCAATATCCGTTGCCGTTGCTTAGGCGGAGTTTTATGTCAACACAAGATAAAATCGTCACTAATGGTAGATGTTTTTATCTCCTAGTCCTAGTAACCTATCTGAAGATGGCTCATGTGAGCTGAAAGCTCACAAAACTTAATAAAAATTTTTCCAAATGTTGGAGAATTTTTGTCTTTATTTTCAACTGAAATTAAAGCCACAATACGATGTTTAGAACGACTCATGATTAAACATAATAGACATTCATTGTTTCTTATATTTAACAGTATATGTTTAGAAAATTATCTACTGCCTCGATACACTAAGTATATATATATAGTCATCTGTAGACAGATTTGTTTCGCTGTATCACAGGTCATCAGTACGGTTAGACATCCGATTGCTTTTAGCCAGGATTGAAACCCGACCAAATTGACGTCAGTCGTCGATTCTACCTCTGAGCTATGTGCGCTCAGTAGGAGGAGGATATATATATATATATATATATATATATATATATATATATATATATATATATATATATATATATATATATATATATATATATATATATATTGCAAACAATTTAGTTCTTTAACTGAGCAGGTTCATGCCGACTTCGAAGAGGACACTGCTATGATGTCCTTACTGATCAGCACCAATGAGTGAGGACATCACAGCGATGTCCTCATGAAACATCGAAGTCGGAATGAACCTGCTCAGTTAAAGACACAAATTCTTTGCACTTGAACTATCAACACTCTAACACCACCCCAATATCGAACACTTTACGATAACAAATCTGCTTGCCAAAATAACTTTTATCAGTTAAACTACTGAAAAATAAGCATCTAGGCGCCAATCATTATCATAAGACAACACTATATTTATAATAGATACATTGATCCGTATTAACTAAAGATTGTTTAAAAGTTATAATGATTAATAATTGGTAATTAATAATTCATTTTTTAATTAAATTTAATCATGTAAATCATGAATTTTTTTTCGGAAAAGTACAATTGTACTCCCTTTATTTCTAATTTGAATAAATCATATTTACAGCTATCATTTTTTCTGCATATATATTATCTTAAAAACACTTAAAACTCTAGCTCATGAAACAAGAGAAATGAATTTGTGATTACATGCATGCATAGAAATAAATATCTTCTTAAATACGTTGATCCAGATTAACTAAACATTGGTTATTAGTAATAACTGATAATTGATAATTAATAATTTATTTTTTATTTTGACCTTTAATGTAAATTATGATATTTTTAGAAAATACAAGTCATCTCCCTTTATTTTTAATATGAATGATTCAGATTTGTAACTATAATATATATTTTACGCTTATATACTAGTCTTCCACATACAAGCCTGCCGCTGTATCACTGCTCATCAGTGTGCTAGACACATCCACTTGCTTCTGGCCGGGATCGAAATTCGACCTATTTAGTGTCAGGAGGAAGGCGCTACCCACTAAGCCATAGACGCATGGAACTGGAGAAGGGAAATTTTAACGTGTTGTATATAAGCAGTGTATACACACGCCAGTCACCGAAATAACTCAATTAATTTCTGAAGAGTAATGCTTATATCGCAGAAGTGGAAATTGTTTTTAAAATTTTCTTCTTTAGAAAGCTCAATCGTAATGAGAGCATAATATATTAGTCATCCACATACAAACCTGTGTATCACAACTCATCAGTGTGACTAGACACGTCCACACGTCCACTTGCTTCTGCTCGGGATCGAAACTCGACCGATTTGGTGTCAGTCGGTACACACAAATCCCGTATATTTTGAACGCCATATATAATTTTTAAATTAAAATTATAATAACTGCAATCTCAATATAATATATAGATAAGCCAACAAGATGTGCTTATTATAATTTAAATTACGTAACGATCAGTTTATGCTCAGCATCTGAAGTTTGCCTTGTGCATGAAAAGTTGAGTCGTACTGTTGATAAAGCAATAATATGTATATTTATTAATATATACTTAATGGCTATATTGGATTATATCGAGCATTGTTTTAGTAACAGCAGTACGATATAAACGATACGTTATAATTATGTTAGACACTGTTAGATGTGTAGGAAAATATTCATAGTTATTATCCTAATGGATGCATTCCAGAAGCTCAGTCGAGTATTAAGAGACAGGAAAATTTCACTAGAAACAAAGAAGAGAGTACTGGATTACTATGTGATGTCTGTCCTTCAATATGTCAGTGAATGCTGGACAATATCATCAAAGAGGAAGGAAAGACTTGAAACAACCGAAATGTTGTTCTACAGAAGCATACTCGATATAAGGTGGGGGATCATTTCCATATTACAATCAACATATAAACTGACCCCTCACTTTGTGGTCACAACAGTTTCTATACATTTATATTCCTGAGATCCAAAAGCACAAGGATGCATTCCAGAAGCTAAGTAGAGTATTAAGAGACAGGAAAATTTCACTAAAAACAAAGAAGAGAGTACTGGATTGCTATGTGATGTCAGTTCTTCAATATGGCAGCGAATGCAGGACAATCTCATCAAAGCTGAAGAAGAGACGTAAAGCAACCGAAATATGGTTCTACAGAAGTATGCCGCAGATACCATGGACCGAACATGTGACCAATGATGAGCCCATGGAAACGAAAAGGAAACTATTACATAAGATCAGGAAAAGACAGCTAAATGAGGAAGGAGTGCTCTGAGAATATGATACTCAAAGGGCAGATAGAGCCAAAAAAAGCCAGGGGAAATCACCGCGTAATATAACTGACGGGCTTGAGCAACTGGACGGTAGAGCGGGTTTGGGGTGAGGAAAAGGCGTGCCAAGAGCCACCAGGGATTGAGAGATATGGAAAACCATGATTGCCTACGTCCTGAAGAGACACGGCACATAGAAGTTTAACGTCAGAAACTATCTAAAATTATTTATAAATGGAACTTTGTCTGCGTGTGTGTATGTGTCTTAATTAAGAGAAAATGTATCCCGGCTTAATCGCCAGGTAAGCAAAAACTCATGGTTGCTGAGATAGGACGATGCTGTCGCCCAAGACCAGAAATCCGCCGACAAGCCGAACTGATCACAAAGCTGGTCCGACCAAGCTCAATCCCTAATTACCGATTCAATGCCTTCCTAGGCCGTGAAGGCATAACGACACACACTGAAAAAAGCCTTCTGGCATCTGAACTTACGACGCCACACAGCAAAGGGCTGGAAAGGATTAATATTAGAGCTATATGTTCTTCAATATGGCAGTGAATGCAGGACAATACCATCAAAGATGAAGGAAAGACTTGAAGCAACCGTAATGTGGTTCTACAGAAGCATACTGGATATAAAGTGGAGGATCAATTCCATATTACTATCAATATATAAACTGACCCCTCACTTAGTGATCACAGCAGTTTCTATATATTTATATTCCTGGGATTCAAAAGCACAAGGGTACATTTCAGGAGCTGAGTGGAGTATTAAGAAACAGGAAACAAAGAGAGTACTGGATTGCTGAACAATTTCATCAAAAATGGAGTAAAGATTTGAAACATGATATGTGGTTCTAAAGAAGGATACTGAGGATACTATAGACAGAACATGTGAGCAACGACGAAGTTATGGCGAGCATGGGCACAAGAAAGAGACTAATATTTAACATCAGGAAAAGACGGTTGAAGTTTTTGGGACATGTGTGCGACACGGAGATCCGAAGGCTAATTGGCATGGCAAAGGACGCGTTCCAGAAGATGAGCAAAATACTAACACACAGGAAAATCTCAATAGAAACGAAGAAAAGAGTGCTAGACTGCTACGTGATGTCAGTTCTTCAGTACGGCTGTGAATGCTGGACAATATCATCGAAAATGAGGACAAAACTGGAAGCGGCCGAAATGTGGTTCTACAGAAGGATGCTACGGATATCGTGGACTGAGCATACAAGCAACGACGAAGTGTTAGAAAGAATGGCAACAAAAAGGAAATTGATGCTGAGCATCAGGAAGAGACAACTGAAGTTCCTGGGACATGCAATGAGGAAGGAGAGCCTGGAGAACCTGATACTGACTCGTCAGATAGAAGGAAGGAGAGACAGAGGAAGGCAGCGGATAACATATCTGCAGAGTCTGATCAGGTGGATGACGGAACGGGGGTTGCCAGGAGCAACAGGAGCAAACATACTAAGAGCCACAAGGGATAGGGAGACGTGGAGATCCATGATCGCCTACGTCCTGAAGGGACAGGGCACATAGAAGAAGAAGAAGAAGAATGAGGAAGAAGGGCTTAGAGAACCTGATACTCACTAGAAAGATTAGCTTGGACTACTCCACTGGTTCTTGATCAAAGATCATGAAAGCTTTTAAACAATATTGAGAGTTTTATAAAGAAGGTTAGGTGGAAGCACTTTAAACACAAAAACAAGCATAACAATCAAAAAGGTGCCGAACATTAGGAACTTAAGTCCCCAAAAACACCACCATACGACAAACAAGTACTGGACTTCGAAAAAAATCTATTCTCAGTAATAAACAAAATTAAATTCGCCAAAACTATCAACAATCCAAAGCAAAAAAATGATGAAAGACATCTCTATGATCAAAAAATCGGATAATATAATTATCAAAGCTGATAAGACCGGCAACAATTGAAAAATCGATTCGGAAATGTACCACAAAACCATCAATAAAGAAGTTAATAAGTTTTATAAAAACAAACCAACAACTGAAAAAATAACATAAAAAATAAAGCCAAAAAAATAGCCATTGATTTAAAAAATTAATATGATCTACAAATTCCACAAAAAAGTTTCATTCATGGCAAAATTTCTAAACAACCCTCAATACCGATTACCCAACCCAACTAAAAATAATATCGATAAAATCAGCAACATCCTCCTTGAAAGCGCGTGCAAACACACGAAAAATGCTCTACGAATTAACCAGTGTTATAAAACATCAGAAACCATAGAATGGTTTACCAATATAAAACGAAAGAATATTTCTAAAAATTAGAGAATGATAGAACTTTACCAGTCATCAAATAGAATATCATAGACGGAACTAAATCTTACAGCGGGAAAGGAAATAGATGTAATTTATGTCTTGCTGAGAAATTCAGTCATTTAAGTACCATATGTGAAACACGCTTGGGCAATCATGTCTCGAGAGAGACATGACTAACTGGGCAAAAGATTGTCCCACAGTAGTTTGCCATTGCTTTCTGTGGTAGACTGGTTGCCAACAAGGCTATAGAACCCAATCTGTCCTGTTATTTTACCCATAATTGGAAGGAAGAGACGGATTAATACTTTTCCCAATGATATTTGCGCCTAAGTTAATGCAAGGAATTCAACTGGAATTCGAACTCGGCTCCCCGATTTCTCGTTCCACAACGCACATCCTGAAATGAGTCGCCGAGAAATTAATCACCATAAAACACTTAAATAACCCTAGTTTGTTAAGCAAAATAAATGAATTGATGATGATATGTAGACAAAAAAGAAATATCTATTTAAATACGTTCATCTAGATTGGTTAATAGTGATTAACAATTAGAAATTGATAATTTTTAACTAATAAGTAATTCTTTAATTTAATATTATAATGTAAATTATTAATTATTTTACAAAAATCACAAGTAATCTCCCTCTATTTTTAATATTAGTCATTCATGTTTACAACTAAAATATATTTTTTATATTTAATTGGAGTAGATAGACTAAACTATCGCCCGGTTCACACTTCATCCACGTCTATTGAACAGGTGAAGAGGTCCATCCCTTGTTCCCTGTTTAGGATGTGGTTTTCGGCTTTCTTTTTTCCAATCTTTTCACTCTTACGTAACCCCCTGCACATCAGTGGCGTTACTGCCTTGCTCGGGGTGATATGATTAAAAATATATATATATATATATATGCACATTCAAATCCCGTTTATTTGAAAATCCCATATCTATAGTTTTAAATTACAATTACGATAACTGTATTACCTGTATAATATATAGCCATGTCAACAACCAAAAATGTTTATTAAGATTAATGAACAAAAATGTTTATTAAGTTACGTAACGGCCAGTCTATTCTCAGCACATGAAGATTGCGTTATGTATGAAATTCTGAGCCGTGCTATCAGCGTGGGATAATATATATATATATATAGTGATGATCATCCACGTATACTGTCTTAATATGTATAGGAAAGAATTTTGAATTTAAAAATGTACTTTTTTTTAACAGTATTTGTTTATTTTTATTATATTTTATATTTCAGACCGCCCTACTGGATTTTAAAATTAAATACACACAAGCTAGGGTTAAATAAGGACTTAGGTGTGTTGAATCTTTACAAATATTTCAATAGCTAAAAATTTTTTTTCAGATATTCCAAGAAATTTTTATCTAAAACAAACAGATTTTCTCTACGGACGTGCCGCATGTTGTGAACAAACACACCACGTGATGTAAACAAAAAATATTAGGACGCTATCGTGAAATACGTTTCTAATTCAAATTTAAAAAATCACTCGTTTCTGATGAAGGACCGAGGGCGGTCTGAAATATAAAATATAATAAAAATAAACAAATACTGTTAAAAAAAGTACATTTTTAAATTCAAAACTTTTTAATATTCTTTCCTATATATATATATATATATATATATATATATATATATATATATATACCTTTCTCCAATACACTCTGTAACCAGTTCCTTTTTTCTCACTTTAACCCCGTGCGCATAAGTGGCAATTCCACCTTCCTTGGGGTGAAATGATATTTATTCCGAAATTATAACATAAATATATGCGTGCGTATATTAATCCGTATATATGTCTGTGTGCCAATATATGTGTGCATACTCGTCTATTTGTCTATGTGTGGATGTATGTAGGTTTGTATGTGTACATTCATATCTTTTCCTCGTTGAATATATGAATAATTTTATAATAATTTAAATCTAATGATTTGATAAACTTAGAATTTAGAATTAGCAATAAAAATAAAATGAATCTAATCGTCGATTAATAATGCTGGTTTTAATTTAATCAAATATTAATATTAATGCCCCCCAAAATTGTTTTTGAGCCTGTTCTTATATTCTTCAAATTAGAAGTTACTTTATTCTGATTGGTCCACTCTGTCTATGCAACAATGCCTCCCTGATTAAGAGGGCCTGGCTAGTTTTGAACATTTTAAAACTCTTCAACTTGATATAAACATCATCCCAGGTAGTGTCGAAAGAAAATGGCTACTTTTGTAGTGATATTATAACATATTTATGACATAATTTCTGAATATATATATATATATATATATATATATATATATATATATATATATATTGTAAGACAGTTATTGAACATGTAGGTTTTAAACCCACTGTTCATGCATTTACTTTTATAAAGAGTGCTCGATACTACGAAGAGCTTTATATACATAGAGTTTTAACCTCACCACCAGAAGAGGAACAAACCTGGCTCCGAAACGCGAAAATGTTTGTGTAGTGATACTATGCTTTTATAGGTCCTTACGTATTATCGGGAGGACCTTTAAAAAAACGACTCAAAAATTAAAGTAAATTATTTATTGAAACGGTTAAAACAATAAAATAACATTACATTTGTAATTCCGGAGGCCAGAACGTCGCAATTGCTTCCAAAAGTGACTCAAAGACATCAGTACAGGCAACATGCTTCTGCCACATGAATTCGGCCAAATACGACTCCAAATGGTGACGTGCAGTGCCACAGTGCTTCTTGTTTCGCCACTTTGTCGATCCCCATAGGCGTTCCACTGTCTGCGTATGAGCCCCGGTGTTCGAATCCACAAAGTTGTACTTGTGGTTGACGTTGAGGTGATGAAAGCCTGATTTTTCCAGTTCCTTGGTGTTATAAGCGGGGAAAAAAAAGAAAAAGTAAAAATCAAAGGTCCTCCCGATAATACGTAAGGACCCTTTTATAAACCATTGTAACAAACATTACAATATATATATATATATATATATATATATATATATATATATATAAGCGTTTCACCCCGAGCAAAGCATGTCACTGCCACTACTGCGCAGGGGGCTACATAGAGTGGAGAAAGGATGATTAAATATAGGAAATGTCAGAGGGTGGGTGATAGGCGGGTGAGGATACCGAGAATGAGGGTCGGTTAGATGAGAGTGTTGTGAGAATAGTTGGGAGTTAGTGTGATAGGAGGTGTCTATTGACCCTACATTTAAACACCTGGAGATTGTAGCTGTCTGGAAAGCAGACTTGTGGAAGGGAGTTCCACAGGCGGGAAGCGCGAGAAAAGAAGCTGTTGGAGTAGAATTTACGGTTACATCTTATTTGTTTAACTGTAAAAGGGTGGGACCTAGTTGCTAATCTAGTATCTAGTGTGAATTCGTGCTTAGGCGGAACCAGTGCACATATATAAACAAAGGAGCCTGGAAGATAATTTCAACGTACTAAAGAGGGAACCCCAGACAAAAATAATTTCAAATTGGGTAAGAACTTGATTCATTCATCCAATTATTTATTTATCTTTTTATCCATTTATACACGTGCTGATGTGAGAAAACACACACTGTTCAACATGCCAACATTGGATTTATTTTATTTTATCTTATTTTATTATTTTTTTTATTTTACTGATTTGATTTATTTTTTATTTTGTATTTCTTTATTTTTATTTTTATTTTAATTTTCTACTTACTTATTCATAAACAAACAACTTGGCTCTCAGAAACAAAAGGAACTCGATACGTAAAACCACAAATTTATTCGCCTGAAGAGAGTCAATCTTAGACTCGAAACACGTGTAGCGTCACAAATACCATTATGGACGCTTAAAGTATCATAACATGTATAATAACAAAACAATAAATATACATTTTAAACAAAACGTTCACGGCCCCTCACACGTTTTATTATATATATATATATATATATATATATATATATATATATATATATATATAATAAAACGTGTGAGGGGCCGTGAACGTTTTGTTTAAAGTGTATATTTATTGTTTTGTTATTATGCATGTTATGATACTTTAAGTTATGACACGTTTTATTATATATATATATATATATAATAAAACGTGTGAGGGGCCGTGAACGTTTTGTTTAAAGTGTATATTTATTGTTTTGTTATATATATATATATATATATATATATATATATCAAGAATAGTATTGGGGAAGATGTATGACAAAGTGGGAAAAGTTTATTTGTGACTCGTTTCGTCTTTCAGGACTTTATTGAACTAATTTGTTATATTGATACAACTACACATGCCCGCGACAGAGGCTGCACAAAATTTTAGATTTTTATCTCGCCGAATATATTTAGTCTTTAAATCTTTCTTTCCATCACTTTTTTAGCAGATATTCCACAGTGTGGAATATCTGTGGAATATCTGTCAGAAATGGTGAAATGCTATAAAAGCCAGGGCGAAAATTTACCCTAGATGACCTATCAATTAAGTCACTCAATAGACATTTACGTCGTAGTGATTTTTTTTCTCTCCTTTGATCAGAGGAGTATTTTCTTATATCACAATTGTGCTCAAACTCTTTTCAGGGGCAACCAACGTATTTGACGTATTATTTTGTAAAGTATCGCTTTTGTGTTCATATATTTTATTGCGATTCGTAGAGGTTTTATGTATTTTTTGTGGCAATTATTACAGGCAATAATTTGTATTATCGTCATATCAAGTTGAATACACCGGTTCCCGTTCGATCACCACAGTTAAGTACGTTGTGCCTGGTTTGCATGGATCATAATGTCTGGATATTTTGGAGTGTTATTTATCCAATTCTAAGCAGGTCTTGTCCTCATAAGGAACTCATTTTCTAGTTGATTTTGCATATTTTCTTATTTCCGAAAATTATTTTATGCTCATCTGTCCTCCTTATTATAAGAAAGACCATTGTGTAATTAACAAACTGCGCAATTTATTCAAAATTTCTTAAATTTTGGATAACAATTCCTATAAATATCTGGTTGTTTATGTTAAGCAGAGTTTTATCTGTTACAAAACCAAAATTGTCGAGGATGAAACTAAATTCTTTACATGAGCGACCATTTTTAGACCATCTTGCTAACATCGCAATGGCAACCTGCTGCGGGATAATCTTCTGCCCAGTCAGTCATGTCTCGAAAGAGACATGTTCGCCCAAAGCGTGTATCACGTATGGCACGTAACTGACTGACTGAATATTATAGTTGGCTTCTACTGGGCGTAAAGTGGGGGATTGGTTTTATATTGTTATGTAGTAATTAACTGATCCCCCACTAATTACTACTTAATAATATAATAGATCTCTTCCCCTTCTAGCTATGAGTCAAATAACAGGACAGATTGGGTTCTATAGCCTTGGCTGGCAAACAGTCTACCGCAGAAAACAATGGCAACCTACTGCGGGATAATCTTCTGCCCAGTCAGTCATGTCTCTTTCGAGACATGATCGCCCAAAGCGTGTATCACGCATGGCACTTGACTGACTGATAAAGGAAACTGAAACATGGAACTTGATCAAAGGCAAACAGAAGATCAGCAATAAAAAAAGAAAGAAAAACAAAAAGGAAAGAGAAAGAAAAAAATAACAAATCTGAAAGAAGAAAATGCATTCATCCGGAGGAATAGAGTTTTTTCTGACCTTGAAATATAATTACACTTACCCAAAACCGGTAGTTGAGATTTTGTTCATCATTTTCATTAAATCATTTTAATATATTTTTGCATTCACGTTCCCGTTTTCATTATCCCGTTTATTGTTTTGTTTTGTTTTTTTTTATTTTTGCTTGTTGTTTTTTTTTGTTTTTTTTTTTTCCTCTCCAAAAATCTTTCAATCTCAACGGAGATTGTGTAGGAAGGGAAAAAACTATTCTTGTTTGCATATTTCCACGTTTTTTTCTATGTCGATTTCCAGGTCTTTATACTTCAGTTTTTTTTTTAATTTCTTGGTTGCTATGTTAAAGTCTGCTGGGCTAGTCATATCAATTAGTAGGCAAGCTTTTTTTCTTTTTGGCTTTTGACAATTAAGTCCGGCTTATTTGCTTGAATCTTCCTATCTATAAAGACGGTGTAATTCCAAATAAACTGTGATGTCTTTTGTTTCTGTAACTGGTGCCGAGAGATATTCTAATAATGTTTGTTAACATTTTTGCACATTGTCCAGTATAAATATTGCCGCACTCTGTCGTGACGACTTTATATGCATTTGGCAAATGTGCATTGTGGTGCAGTGGATATCGGCTCGGAACGAGAAATCGGGGAGCCGAGTTCGAATTCCCAGTTGAATTCATTGTATTCACTTACGCGCAAATACCCTTAGGAAAGGTATTAATCCGTCTATTCTTTCCAGTTATGGGTTAAATAACAGGACAGATTGGGTTCTATAGCCTTGGCTGGTAACCAATCTACCCTAGAAAGCAATGGCAACCTACTGCGGGATAATCTTCTGCCTAGTCAGTCATGTCTCTTTCGAGACATGATCGCCCAAAACGTGTTTCACGTATGGCACTTAACTGACTGATACAACAGTCTATGATTAATCTATAGTTTCATCGTGTTTGTCACAGAACCTGCATTTTGTATCCACATTATGTATGATATTTGCCCGAGAGTTCCTAGTAAAAAGACGCTGCGAGATTAAAGCCTTTCGTTCCAGCCTTTAATCTAGAGGCTCTTAACCATCGATGAGTGTTAAACTTATCGACATTGGGTTTATTAGCACGTTCGGGATATTGACCATGCAGAGATTTATCTTGCCAGAGATGTTTCCTTTGTTCAAGAGCTTGATTTTTAATTCATGAGATACTGGGTCTGTCAGAGAATGGTTAAGAGAAAGATTGGTAACTGATGTGAAGTTAGTTTCATAAATATTTCAAAGATATCATACTTTTTCGATCTTTTGGTAACACGGCTAAAACTAATCTTGAATTAAAAAAAAGGGTATCTAAACTTATTTATAACTGGAACTTTGTCTCTGTGTGTGTGTGTGTCTGTGTTTGTGTGTCCATTACCTGTAGACTCCCAAACGACTGAACCGAATTTCTTGAAAATTTACACAGTTGTACTATAATCGTCTGCGAGTGTTCTTAGCTAGGTTTTGTGTCGAGGTACCCCCGATAAATATCGAAAATCGATAATCGAAAAAATCGGGTTATAGAAGGAGTGGTCTGATTTTAATCTAATTTGATGCACTCATAGACAAAGACATAAGAATCGATATTCAGAAGTTTCAAGGTTGCAGTTTTTAAAATAGTGCAGAAAATCGATAATATATATATATTAGTCATATATATATTAGTCATCCACATACCGGCCCGTTTCGCTGTATAACAGCTCATTAGTGTGGCTAGAGATATCCACTTGCTTCTGGCCGGGATCGAAACTCGACCAATTTATATATATATATATATATATATATATATATATATATAAGGCAAGATGTTTGTGTGTGTGCCTGTTTATCTGCCTGTATGTCTGTATTTTTTTCAGCCCTTTAATGTTAGTTTTTGCTTCGGGTTTGGCTCTAAGTAGGTATAATTGTAGTTCTTAGTCTCAGGCATGATACCATTTACTCAGAGGACTTATTTAGCCTTCAAAATTCAGTTTACGATGAAAACAACTTATTTGATATCGATACCAGGAAATCAAAATTTGACTTACATCCATTCATTTTTCTTTCAGTCTACGGTTTCACTTTAACTGAAAACATCTATTGCTTTTTAGTCTTTTGTGCCAATGTCCAAAGAGTCTGAGCTCCAGGACCATGGATTAGTTTTAAAGCTTTCATTACACCCGAGCAACGCCGGAATATGCTGCTAGTTATTAATAATACTGCTGTTGTTGTACAGGTTGCTATTGTTTCGTTAATTGAACTTCCTCGCATTTTCCTTTGCCTGCCAAGAATTATTATTAACATTGTTCAGAACGTTTCTTGTGCCGTATTACTTTTTAATATAGAGACATTATTTTTATAAAAGTAAGCGTGCTTACATATGTGTTTGAACACGGTGATTAGACACACTTTAAAATGTAATATCAGCGTGCAACTTATCATCCTCGACCTGAATTTATCTATTTCTTATTCTATTGACAAACACATGCATGAGTCCAGTTATCTTTTTTGCTATTGGTATATCACTATGTGCGTTCGGGTGCGTTCGGGTGTAGTGGATATCCACTAGGAACAAGAAATCGGGGAGTCGAGTTCGAATTCAAGTTGAATCGTTTGCGTTCACTTACGCACAAATACTCTTGGGAAAGGTAATAATCTGTCTCTTTCCTCCAGTTATGGGTTAAATGATAGGTCAAATTGGGTTCTGTAGCCTTGTTCGGCAACCAGTCTGCTGCAAAATGCAATAGCAAACTACTACGGGATAATCTTCTGTCCGGTCAGTCATGTCTCTTTTGAGACATGATCGCCCAAAGCGTGTATCACGTATGGCACTTAACTGACTGATATCACAGTCTCCATCGTATTTATTATGATATCGACCGATTTAACGATCCTAATCACACCGCTAAGCTTATTTCTATTCATCTCTTTTACTTTCTTCATCTTTATGCAACATCTATATATAAAGGTCTTTTTTTAAATGTCCGCCTTCTAAGTTTTTGCCTCATTGTTTCTACGTTGTGGTACAGAGGACATCGGCTCGGAACGAGAATTCGAAGAGACGCGTTCGAATTTCAGTTTTATTCCTTGCATTTATTTACGCTCAAATACCCTTGGAAAATGTATTAATCTATCTCATCTCTCCAGATATGGGTTAAATAGCAGGACAGATTGGGTTCGATAGCTTTGGTTGTCAACCCGTCTATCGCAGAAAGTAATGGTAACCTACTGCGGGATAATCTTCTGCCCAGTCAGTCATGTCTCTTTCGAGACATGATCGCCCAAGCGTGTATCACGTATGGCACTTAACTGACTGACTGAATATAATAGTTGAAAACATGATCAAGGCTTCTACTGGTCATAAAATGGGGGTCAGTTTTATATTGTTATGAAATGTTAAATTGATCCACCACTAATTTATCTTTAATAATATAATACATTTTTCCCTATCTAGTTATGAGTCAAATAATAGGACAGATTGGGTTCTACAGCCTTGGTTGGCAACCAGTTTACAGCAGATAGTAATGGCAACCTCCTGAGGGATAAACTTCTGCCCAGTCAGTCATGTCTCTTTCAAGACATGATCGCCCAAAGCGTGTATTACATATGACACTTAACTGATTGACTGAATATAATAGTTGAAAACATGATTAAGGCTTCTACTGATCATAAAGTAGGGAGTCAGTTTTCTATTGTTATGAAGTAATAAACTGATCCCCCACTAATTACTACTTAATAATATAATACATTTTTTCCTATCTATCTATGAGTCGGATAACAGGACAGATTGGGTTCTATAGCTGTGGTTAGCAACCATTCTACCACAGAAAGTAATGGTAACCTACAATGACCAAACTGAATAGGAACAAAGCAGCTATACAGGACGACATTGTAATAGAGATGTTGACAGCCTTAAAAGATTTTGGCATAGAGAAAATTACGAAAATAATAACTGAAATCTACAACAGTGGTGTAATACCAGATGACCTAAGCAAATCAATTTTCATAGTTCTGCCTAAGAAGCCAACTGCAATCGAGTACAAACTCAAACGAACAATCAGTTTGATGAGCCACATAACGAAACACATTGTTTGAATCCTGATGAATAGAGCGAGAAGGAGTATCAGACCGGAAAGAACAAAAACAGTGCGATATTTCAAGGAAACTGGAACAACGAATGCAATATTTATGCTTAGGATGCTATCAGAAAGGGCGACACAAATGAAAATGGACGTTTTCCTGTGTTTTGTAGAGTATGCCAAGGCATTCGACAAAATACGCCACAAAGAATTGATGGAGATGCTCAGCAATCTCGACATATTTGGCAAAGTCATCAGAGTAATCAAGAACCTCTACTGGCAGCAAACCGCCTGCATACGGATAGGTAATGAATTCAGTAGATATACAATGATAGAAAGGGGCGTAAGACAAGGGTCTGTCTTTTCACCGGATGTATTCAACTTGTTCAGCAAGACTATTCTGAAGACTCTAAAAATTATGCCAGGATTCGTCATTGGCGGTCACAATCTGAATAACACAAGATACGCAGATGATAAAGTGCTGATAGCAGACACGAAAAAAAAAACTACAAGACCTCCTAAAAAGGTAAATGAAGAAAGTCGAAAGACAGGACAACAAATAAACTACAAGAAAACTGAATATATGTTCATCAGCAAACAGAGGAGCCCAAAATGCCAATGACAGTTTGGGAATACTAAAATCAAGCAGCTACAAAAATTTAAGTACTTGGGAAATGTTCTAACGAAAGATGGAAAGTGCGACACTAAGACTCGATGTTGAATTGGCATAGTGAAGGACGCATTCTAGAAGCTGAATAAAGTATTGAAAGACAGGAAAGTTTTGCTAGAGACAAAGAAGAGAGTACTGGAATGCTATGTGATGTCTGTTCTTCAATATGGCAGCGAATGCTGGACATTCTCATCAAAGATGAAGGAAAGACTTGAAGCAATCGAAATGTGGTTCTATAGAAGCATACTGGTTATAAAGTGGGGGATCAATTCTATATTACAATTTATATATAAAGTGACCCCTTACTTTATGATCACAGCAGTTTCTATACATTTATATTCCTGATATCCAAAAGCACAAGGATGCATTTCAGAAGCTAAGTAGAGTATTAAGTGACAGGAAAATTTCGTTAGAGACAAGAGAGTACTAGAATGCTATGTGATGTCTGTTCTTCAATATGACAGTGAATGCTGCACAATATCATCAAAGATGAAGGAAAAAATTGTGATTCTACAGATAGATGCTGTGAATATTATGGATCGAGCATGTAAGTAGTGATGAGGCTTTAGAAAGGATGGAAACGAAAAGGAAATTAATACTGAGCATCAGAAAAAGACAACTGAAGTTCCCGGATCGTGTAATGAGGAAGGAAAGCTTAAAGGGAAAGAGAGAAAGCCGCGAATAACATATTTGAAGGACCTGAGCAAGTGGATGGCAGAGTGGGTTTTGGGTGTGGTAACAGGAAAAAGCGCGCTAAGAGCTATCAGGGATAGGAAGACATGAAAGGCTTTGATCGCCTACGTCCTACAAAAACATAGCACATAAAAGAAGAAGACTGCAGAAACATCTCATCTTTTGCCCAGACAGTCATGTCTCTTTCAAGACATGATCGCCCAATCGTGTATCATGTATGGAACTTAACTGTTTCTTATAGGTTCTAAAATCAAAAAATATATATTTATAGACAGTGGATTTCCTACATGAAATATTTAGCGAAAAAATAACCGCGTGAACTTTATTTGACCGCCTAAAAAGAATGGAGAAAGAGTGAAATTGTTAATTTCATTTTATTTATTTAATTACAAATTATACAGCTGACTTTTATTCATTTATACATTTTTTATTTCTTTAAAATTGTCTTATCTATATATATATAAAAGGCAATCTGTGTGTCTGTGTGTGACTGTTCCCTATGCATGTCTACATTTTTTTAAGCTACGCCATTCAAACTTTCTAGGGCCACATATCTACAGGGAAGCAAAGTCGACACATACTTTTTGATTTTAAGTTTATCTATTTTCCCTTTCGCACTTTTTCGCCAAGGGAGCCGATTGATTACCTTTGCTTCATAAAACATCTAAGATCTTAGATTGTTGCTAAATTACGTCACAGAAATCAAATCACACGTGTCAAACACGACTAAAATATTTTTTTATTAAAAAAAAATGAGCCTTTGCATTTAATTTTTATTCCGAATTTTTAAAAATTCATTTGGTCAACAAAAATGTGTGAATATTTTCCCCGTCATTTTGAAACAAAAGAAATATTTTTAAAAAGTATTTTTTCAAACAAAAACAAAATATGTAAAAAAAAAAGTGCTAATTGTTAATTTAATTACTTAAGATTTTTTTCAGATTTAATATTACATTCTTCAGAAAATAAAATTTTTAAAAAATAAAGCTTTTTTCGCTAAATATTTAATGCAGGAAATCAACTGTCTGTAATTCGTGTGGCATTAATGTAACTTTTTCCTCTAAAATTAAATGTCTGCATTTTTAAATATCTTCGAAAATTTCTGAACTAAGAGCGTAATAGTTATTATATTTCTAATTTCAGTAAAACAAAATAAATAATTTTAAAGTTGCGCGGGCAACGCCGGGCTATGATGCTAGTTTTCACTGACACGTGTAGGACAATAATAGAACAATGGGGATTTCAGAAGATTGAATTGAAAAGCTCATATGAAGGAGTGATGCTAGAGCTGTGAAACCTTGCATACATTAATTTCATCTGTTTTTATTAATAACTGTATTGTTTTCTTTCCAGATAAACTGACATTTGACTGAGCAAAGAGAACTTCAAACGTAACTATTAGCAACTTATCTTGAAAATTTCTCCATCGTGCTGTTATCAAGTACCTGCAGAGAAAAGGGTTTAGCCCCTAAAGACATTCATGCTAACATAATATTATGGGATGATTCTCCAGCTTTATCAAAAGTTGGCAGCTAAATTTAGGAAAGGTAGGGAACATGCGTTGTGGGGCAGTAAATATCAATTCAGAACGACAACTCGGGGAGCCGGGTTTGGGTTCTAGTTGAATTCCTTGCATTCACTTACGCACAAATACCCTTGGGAAAGGTATTAATCCGTCTCTTTATGGGTTAAATAAAAGGACAGATTGGGTTCTATAGCCTTGGTTGGCAACCAGTCTACCGCAGAAAGCAATGGCAACCTACTGCAGGATAAGCTTCTGCCCAGGCAGTCATGTCTTTTTCGAGACATGATCGCCTAAGCGTGTATCACATATGGCGCGTAACTGACTGACTGAATATAATAAGTGAAAACATGATTAAGGCTTCTACTGGGCATATAGTTTTTTACTGTTACGGTTTTTTACTGTTATAAAGTAATAAACTGATCCCCCACTAATTACTACTTAATAATATTATTCATCTCTTTGCCCTTTAGCTATGAGTCAAATAACAGGACAGATTGAGTTCTATAGCCTTGGTTGGCAACCAGTCTACCACAGAAAGCAACGGCAACCTACTGCAGGATAATCTGCTCAGTCAGTCATATCTTTTTCGAAAATGATCGCCTAAGCGTGTATCACATATTGCACGTAACAGACTGACTGAGGAAACGTCTAGAAGATTATCCAAGATCTGGACGTTCTGCAGCTGCCACCACCAAGTAAAACATTAATCGTATTCACCACATGGAGATGGATGACAGGTGATAGTACATAAAGTAAAACTATATCCCTTCAAAGAATTTAGAACATTCTGCACAATGAACTTGGTACGACATTCGTTTCTACTTGTTGGCTGACACCTCACCTGACCTAAAGTGCACCAGGCTGATCACATCACTGGAAAATGTGGCATTGTTTGAAAAAGACCCAGCTGATTTACTTTAGCGTTTCCTCACCCAGGATGACTGTTGTGTTCGTAACTTTGAGCCAGAGACCAAGAGACCATCCATGCATTGGAAACACCTCTCCTCCCCTCTTTCAAGGAAAGGCTAAGTCGTTTTATCTGCAGAAGAAGAGATAGTTCTATTTGTAGTGGAGTAATTTCAAAAGGGTCATACAATCACTGAAGAGTACTATGCCATTTTACACTATTGGTCTTGAAATAAAACCCAAGAAATATGACGAAAGGGATTTTGTTTCAACAGGACAATGCTCACAGGTTGTTGGCTTCAATAGCTGCTGTATATAGTTGTGACTTCGAACTGGCTGAGCACCCATTATATTATCCTGATTTTTTTCCATGCAAGATGGGGTCATCCTTACTAATGGGATCCATGCATTGCAATGCCGATGAAGTAACTGTGTGAACCTAAACAGAAACTATGTAGAATAATAAATTTAATTTAGTAACATTTCACCGAACGCCCATAGCCTAGGGGTAGAGTCGCCGACTGACGCCATTTTGGTCGGGTTTCAATCCTGGGTAAAAAAGTAATCGGAGTCTAACCGTACTGATGAGCTGTGATACGGCGAAACAGATCTGGGGTATGTGCGTTGTGGTACAGTGGATAGCGGCTCGGAACAAGAAGCCGGGGAGCCGAGTTCGAATTCCAGTTGAATCCATTGTATTCACTTACGCGCAAATACCCTTGGGAAAGGTATTAATCTGTCTCTTCCTTCCAGTTATGGGTTAAATAATAGGACAGATTGGGTTTTATAGCCTTGGTTGGCAACCAGTCTACCGCAGAAAGCAATGGCAATCTACTGCGGGATAATCTTCTGCCCAGTCAGTCATGATCGCCCAAATGTGTATCGCGCATGGCACTTAACTGACTGACTGAGTAACATTTCATGAGTGAATTTTGATCAGAGATCAGTTTTATAAAGTAATAAACTGATCCCTCACTACTTGGCCAACCTTTGTATAATCGCTAAAAAGCAGATATTAGTTACATCTGTAATGGAAGAACAACGCGAAGACAAGACGCGTTCTTCAAAAATGGAACGTTCCGTAATTGGCATCACTGAGAACTCAACAACTAGAGAAAAAATTAATTAACTTAATAATGATGCTACTAATAACAATAATAATAATAAAATGAAACATGTTCTTTTTTATCCATGTTCTATGTCCCTTCATGAAGTGTACGATCATGACTCTTCACGCCATTCTCTTCCTTGAGGCTCTGAGTATGGTTTGTGCTATGGCTATTTCCCATAATCTCTGATCTACCAATGAAATGTACGATCATGTCTCTTCACGCCATTCTCTTCCTTGAGGCTCTGAGTATGGTTTGTGCTATGGCTATTTCCCATAATCTCTGATCTACCAATGAAATGTACGATCATGTCTCTTCACGCCATTCTCTTCCTTGAGGCTCTGAGTATGGTTTGTGCTATGGCTATTTCTCATAATCTCTGATCTACCAATGAAATGTACGATCATGTCTCTTCACGCCATTCTCTTCCTTGAGGCTCTGAGTATGGTTTGTGCTATGGCTATTTCCCATAATCTCTGATCTACCAATGAAGTGTACGATCATGACTCTTCACGCCATTCTCTTCCTTGAGGCTCTGAGTATGGTTTGTGCTATGGCTATTTCCCATAATCTCTGATCTACCAATGAAATGTACGATCATGTCTCTTCACGCCATTCTCTTCCTTGAGGCTCTGAGTATGGTTTGTGCTATGGCTATTTCCCATAATCTCTGATCTACCAATGAAATGTACGATCATGTCTCTTCACGCCATTCTCTTCCTTGAGGCTCTGAGTATGGTTTGTGCTATGGCTATTTCCCATAATCTCTGATCTACCAATGAAATGTACGATCATGTCTCTTCACGCCATTCTCTTCCTTGAGGCTCTGAGTATGGTTTGTGCTATGGCTATTTCCCATAATCTCTGATCTACCAATGAAATATACGATCATGTCTCTTCACGCCATTCTCTTCCTTGAGGCTCTGAGTATGGTTTGTGCTATGGCTATTTCCCAAAAATCTCTGATCTACCAACGAAATGTACGATCATGTCTCTTCACGCCATTCTCTTCCTTGAGGCTCTGAGTATGGTTTGTGCTATGGCTATTTCCCATAATCTCTGATCTACCAACAAAATGTACGATCATGTCTCTTCACGCCATTCTCTTCCTTGAGGCTCTGAGTATGGTTTGTGCTATGGCTATTTCCCATAATCTCTGATCTACCAATGAAATGTACGATCATGTCTCTTCACGCCATTCTCTTCCTTGAGGCTCTGAGTATGGTTTGTGCTATGGCTATTTCCCATAATCTCTTATCTACCAATGAAATGTACGATCATGACTCTTCACGCCATTCTCTTCCTTGAGGCTCTGAGTATGGTTTGTGCTATGGCTATTTCCCATAATCTCTGATCTACCAATGAAGTGTGCGATCATGACTCTTCACGCCATTCTCTTCCTCGAGGCTCTGAGTATGGTTTGTGCTATGGCTATTTCCCATAAACTCTGATCTACCAATGAAGTGTACGATCATGACTCTTCACGCCATTCTCTTCCTCGAGGCTCTGAGTATGGTTTGTGCTATGGCTATTTCCCATAAACTCTGATCTACCAATGAAGTGTACGATCATGACTCTTCACGCCATTCTCTTCCTTGAGGCTCTGAGTATGGTTTGTGCTATGGCTATTTTCCATAATCTCTGATCTACCAATGAAGTGTACAATCATGACTCTTCACGCCATTCCCTTCCTTGAGGCTCTGAGTATGGTTTGTGCTATGTCTATTTCCCATAATCTCTGATCTACCAATGAAATGTACGATCATGACTCTTCACGCCATTCTCTTCCTCGAGGTTCTGTGTATGGTTTGTGCTATGGCTATTTCCCATAATCTCTGATCTACCAACTTATTACACAAACTTCTTTGTAGATTAATTAAAGCTTCTCTTCTACTTCTCTTGCTTTCAATATATCTTGTGACTCTCAAATTCTCCAAGCCCGCTTACCTTATCATACACCCTCTAAATTTCAATTGTCTATTTCTGATTCTATGTGTAAGCGTCATATTTGTTTCTATTAAACCTAAAATCTCCCTATTACTCAAATGTTAGGGCCATGGTATTCTCTGCACCGTTCTATAGAATCACGTGTTTGTGGCTTGAAGTCTCTTCTTCATTTAATAGAGGCTTACGGCCATATCACGTTGAATACACCAGTTCTCGCTCGATCACCGAAGTTAAGCAACGTTGAGCCTGGTCAGTACTTAGATGAGTGACCGCTTGGGAATACCAGCTGCTGTAAGCGTTTAGTGACGGATGTGCGTTGTGGTGCAGTGGATATCGGCTCAGAAAGAGAAATCGGTGAGCCGAGGTCGAATTCCAGTTGAATACCCTGCATTCACTTAAGCACTAGTACCCTTGGGAAAGTTATTAATCCGTCCCTTCCCTCCAGTTATGGGTTAAATAACAGGGTAGGACTTGGGAACCCTGTCCTTAAAAACAAATTCCAATGAATCTTGATACTCGAGAAGAAAAAAGTATTACTAAACACAAAACGTATATAAAAATAACAATAAATTGTTGAAAAGGTATTACCAGCAATAAATAAAATTTAGTTGTCAATAAATGACCCGCCGAGGTTGATATGCCATAAAACAAAAACAACCAACCAAAATCATTTAACAGAGGATTGTCCAGCATTCAATCTCATAGAAGACGGCTAACAATGAAGAACAGTCCAGTACCCTTTTTATTTTCTAACGAAGAATTCTTGCTTCTTTATAGTTTCTTTTGAAACACATCTGAAACTGAATTCTAAGCTGTACAAAAGATAACAGGAAATGATTCCATTATCTTTTCCAAGACATGCTAATTCGCAGAAAATAAAGAAAAGGGATCTGTGGAGAAGGCAAGAGAAAGCAACTCCAATATATTTCCAAAGAATGCATGACAATTCACAGATTATAAAAAGACATAAATCTGTGGAAATGGCCTCGGGAAAACAATCAACTACATTTCCCAAGAATGCATGCCAATTCACAGATAATAAAGAAAGGGAATCTGTGGAGAAGACAACAGGAATCTACTCCACTATATTTTTCAAGAATGCCTGGCAATTTCCAGATTGTACAGAAAAGGTATCTGTGGAAAACACAACAGGAATTTACTCCATTATCTTTTCCAAGAATGCCTGGCAATTCACAGATACTAAATAAAAGGAATCTGAAGAGAAGACAACAGGAATCTACTTTCCAAAAATGGATGGCAATTCGCAAATTATGCAGAAAAAAAATGTGCATGCGTAAAAAGCCGTGATTTTCTTTTTATAATTATATCGCCCCAATCAAGGCATTTTACTGCCACTGTTTTCCAGGGGGTTACATAGAAAGAAAGTTATGAGAAAGAATGACAGGTTATAGGGAGTGTTAGAAAGTGGGTAAGAGAAGGATGATAATACTGATGAGAGTAGAGTGAACAGAGAAAGGAGCACGAGAGAGAAGATGCAGGTTAGTAAGATAGGAAATGACTATTGACTTTACATTTAAATTCTTGGAGATTGTAGCTGTCGCGGAAGTAAGTGAATGGAAGGGAATTCCACAGGTGGGAAGTGCGAGAAAAGAAGCAAATGGAGTAGAAGTTGCGTTTACATTTTATTGGTTTCGCAGCAACCTAGTTGCTAATCTTGTTGCTCGAGTAAATTCATATAAAGGAGGCACCAATGAGCTAAGTTCATCGGAGCAAAAGCCGTGAAAATACTTGTAGAAGAGACACAAGGAAGCCACATTGCGCTGGTGAAAAAGTGACTGTATCTGAGCTGCCAAGTCGGGATCGATCACATTACAGATTCTTCGTTGGATTTTGTTAAGGACAACCTAGGTGGATAGCAGAGGCACCCGACCAGATATGGCAACAATATTCAATGCACGGGCGGATGCTAAGTCGTGATCGATCACATTACAGATTCTCCGTTGGATTTTGTCAAGGACACCTAGGTGGATAGCAGGAGCACCCGACCAGATATGGAAGCAATATTCAATGCACGGTCCGATGCTAAGTCGTGATCGATCACATTACAGATTCTCCGTTGGATTTTGTCAAGGACACCTAGGTGGATAGCAGGAGCACCCGACCAGATATGGAAGCAATATTCAATGCACGGTCCGATGCTAAGTCGTGATCGATCACATTACAGATTCTCCGTTGGATTTTGTCAAGGACACCTAGGTGGATAGCAGGAGCACCCGACCAGATATGGAAGCAATATTCAATGCACGGTCCGATGCTAAGTCGTGATCGATCACATTACAGATTCTCCGTTGGATTTTGTCAAGGGCCCCTAGGTGGATAGCAGAAGCACCCGACCAGTTGTGGCAGCAATATTCAATGCACGGGCGGATGCTAAGTCGGGATCTATCACATTACAGATTCTCCGTTGGATTTTGTCAAGGGCCCCTAGGTGGATAGCAGAAGCACCCGACCAGATATGGCAACCGAAATATGAAAAGATTGCTTACATCCTGGAAAGACCTGGGATTAAAATGAAATAAGCAAATTACAAAACATCTATATTTTTTCATTGGAACCAGTCGCTAGGAAGTATAATTTTTTTAAAATCATTTCACCCCAGGTGACTGTACCACCACTGATGAGCAGGGGGCTACATAAGATTAAAAGTTTAGATAGAAGGAGACGAACCAGTTACAGAGAAGTGGCAAGAGAAGGATAGGAACACAGTCGTGAAGACAGTTGCGAAGGTAGAGAGAAAGGAAGAGAACAAAATATATAGGGTGATGTAGAAAGAATTGGAGTCAACTGGATAAGAGATGGGAATTGACATTGCATTTAAATACCTGGAGATTGTAGCCGACAGGAAAGCAAGAATATGGAAGGGAGTTCCACAGGCGAGAAGAGCTGAGGGAGTAGAATTGTCGTCTGCATTTGGTTGATCTAACTGTAAATGGGTGGGACATTGTTGCAAGTCTGGTTCTTGTGTCGGGGACACCAGTGACTTAAGATCTTCGGAACAGAAGCCTATGAAAATAACTCAACTCTTTAAGTTATTTGTTCACCACTGCTGTAGCCAGGTATTGAACTCACAACTCTTTGGTTCAATTCACTGGAACTAACCAACGCTTTAACTCAACTCTCTAAGGTATTTGCTCACCACTGCTGTAGCCAGGTATTGAACTCACAACTCTTTGGATGAAGTCACTGGAACTAATCAACACTTTAACTCAACTCTCTAAGTTATTTGTTCACCACTGCTGTAGCCAGGTATTGAACTCAGAATTGTTTTGGTCAAGTCACTAGAACTAACCATTGTCTATATCCATTGGGCCATCTGTTGTTGGGTGTATGAATTTCTGGAACTAATGTCTTAGTATCAAACTTTTATCAGAGCTCATATTTCAGTCTTTAAAGCTAATTACTTTCTCTGGCACTCCGTATGGTTTTGTATGAATTTCTACGCTTGGTCGACTTAGGAGATTTTTGTGGCCTACCATCATGTACCCCACTGATCGAAATAAAGGGTTCGGTTCAAAATTCCTAGCACCTGATGAATGCCGAAGCGTACAACGGCCGAAACGTCGTAAACATGGTAATAAAAATGAGGATAACAGTTCGAACAGCGTAAATAATGTCAATAGCACCTCATCTCAGAAGTATAGAAAAATACTGATTATTTGGTATTTTTGCAGATTGGTTTTGTTCATGAATCGGGTGATATTATCAGAGAATTGTTTAATCTTTTCTGTGATAAAACCGGAGCCCAGTTGATGTTGGTTATTGTGTATTACGTACTTGTTTCACATCCTGTAATTGTTTGAATGAGTTTCATTCTCTAGTTGAGTCATGCGTCGAGGAAAAAATATTTTTCTAATTCGTGAAACGATGGTGGAACACACGGAAGACATTTCCAGAAGGGTGGAGAGGACAATCGACAAATAAAGACAGGATTTTACAAAAAGAAAAAGAATAAAACAAAATTTAAGACAAACTTTCGAACGATTCGAATTATCAATACATTTATTCATTGTGACGCGAGTCCTATCGATCTCTGTCGTTATCCAAAGAATTGATTCATCCTTAATCGATAAGCTTATTACAGATAAAATAAACGTAATCCTTTGCTTAAAACATCTTCAAATAAATTCTGTTCCAAGGACTGATGTATATATAGTTTGGTTTAATTTCTTTTACTTCCGTTTTTTTTTTATACTGCATTGTATTTTATGTTTTTGCCTATTTGTTGCACAATGAATAGAATTGCGACAGTTTGAAGAGATGCTTAAAAATGAAAGACAACAGACGACTCTGTCATTACTTAATGCACCAAAATTTTTACACGCTCCAAATTACTTTTGACTCATAATTTAAAAATAATATTATTTCTTGATGTCAACTTCCGCTCCATATTACACTATTTGAAATTCTGTCAGTGATGTTAACATCGATTAATGATGACTTAAAAATTCATTCGACTCGTTTTGAAAGGATTTCCAACGTAAAACTATTTGAATGCATTTTAATAGTAAAATTATAAACAATGTATTTCCATATTATATTCACTTGCAATGGATATGAACAGTAAAATCATTATAACTTCTAGAGTTATTAAAAGGGATTTCTAGAGGAAAATATCACTTTATTATAGTGAAAACATTAATAATATATGAATATCTCATATATATATATATATATATATATATATATATATATATATATATATATTGTTTAATACTTATTTTTTTGGTCCTAATAGGGTTAGACCAGTACACATTCGTATTAAAAAGTGTTTTATACAACTATATTGTAGAACTTTTGAATATTTTGCATTTTTAAACGAGTTATTTCGCTGCCTTGGTTTCGAAGGTAGCGAAATAACTCATTTAAAAATGAACAGTGTGTGTGTGTGTGTGTGTGTGTGTGTGTGTGTGTGTGTGTGTGTGTGTGTGTGTGTTATGGTTCCCTATCTACATTTGGGCCACATTTTGCCTTAGTGGGAAGGGGAGTGAATACTGCAGTGAACGACCAGTTGACTGCCTAGCGCATTGTCTAGTGTGTGTTATGGGTTCCCTATCTATTTAGGCCATTTGTAGTGGGAAGGGGAGTGATACTGCAGTGAACGACCATTTGACTGCCTAGCGCATTGTCTAGTGTGTGTTATGGTTTCCCTATCTGTTGGGCCTTAGTGGGAAGGGGTAAATGCAGTGAACGACCAGTTTACTAACTGTACATTGTCTAGTGTGTTTGTAGTTTCATCTACATTTGAATACATTTTTGCCTTAGTGGGAAGGGGAGTGATACTGCAGTGAACGACAACGACTGCTAGCGCATTGTCTAGTGTGTGTTATGGTTCCCTATCTACATTTGGGCCATTTTGCCTTAGTGGGAAGGAGTGATACTGCAGTGAACGACCAGTTGTTGCCTAGCGCATTGTCTAGTGTGTGTTATGGACCCTATCTACAGACTTGGAGCCACATTTTGCTTAGTGGGAAGGAGTGATACTGCAGTGAACGACCATTTTGACTGCCTAGCGCATTGTCTAGTGTGTATTGTAGTTCCCTATCTACATTTGGGCCATTTTTGCCTTGATGGAGGAGTGATACTGCAGTGAACGACCATTTGACTGCTAGCGCATTGTCTAGTGTGTGTTTATGGTTCCCTATCTACATTTGGGCCACATTTTTGCCTTAGTGGGAAGGAGTACTGCAGTGAACGACCAGTTGACTGCCTAGCGCATTGTACTAGTGTGTGTTATGGTTCCCTATCTACATTTGGGCCACATTTTATGTAGTGGGGAAGGCGAGTGAATACTGCAGTGAACGACAAGTTTGCTGCCTAGCGCGGTGTCTAGTGTGTGTTATGGTTCCCTATCTACATTTGGGCCACATTTTTGCCTTGCGCTTAGTGGGAAGGAGAGTGAAATGCTGCAGTGAACGACCAGTTTACTACTAGCGCATTGTCTAGTGTGTGTTATGGTTCCCTATCTACATTTGGGCCACATTTTGCCTTAGTGGAGAAGGCGAGTGAATACTGCAGTGAACGACAGTTCTATAGCACAGTATCTAGTGTGTGTTATGGTTCCCTATCTACATTTGGGCCACATTTTGCCCCTTGGTGGGGAAGGGGAGTGAATGCTGCAGTGAACGACCAGTTGACTGCCTAGCGCATTGTCTAGTGTGTGTTATGGTTCCCTATCTACATTTGGGCCTTAGTGGGAAGGGGAGTGATACTGCAGTGAACGACCATTTGACTACTGGCATTATAGTGTGTGTTATGGTTCCCTATCTACATTTGGGCCACATTTTGCCTTAGTGGGAAGGGGAGTGATGCTGCAGTGAACGACCATTTGACTGCCTAGCGCATTGTCTAGTGTGTGTTATGGTTCCCTATCTACATTTGGGCCACATTTTGCCTTAGTGGGAAGGGGAGTGATACTGCAGTGAACGACCATTTGGCTGCCTAGCGCATTGTCTAGTGTGTGTTATGGTTCCCTATCTACATTTGGGCCACATTTTGCCTTAGTGGGAAGGCGAGTGAATACTGCAGTGAACGACCAGTTGACTGCCTAGCGCATTGTCTAGTGTGTGTTATGGTTCCTATCATTTGGGCCACATTTTGCCTTAGTGGGAAGGGGAGTGATACTGCAGTGAACGACCAGTTTACTGCCTAGCGCATTGTCTAGTGTGTGTTATGGTTCCCTATACATTTGGGCCACATTTTGCCTTAGTGGAAGGCGAGTGAATACTGCAGTGAACGACCGGTTGTTTTACTAGCGCATTGTCTAGTGTGTGTTATGGTTCCTATCTACGACTGCGGGGCCACATTTGCAGCAGTGGGAAGGTGATACTGCAGTGAACGACCAGTTTACTGCCGGCGCATTGTCTGATGTGTTGTGGTTCCCTATCTACATTTGGGCCATTTTGCCTTAGTGGGAAGGCGAGTGAATACTGCAGTGAACGACCAGTTTACTGCCTAGCGCATTATCTAGTGTGTGTTATGGTTCCCTATCTACATTTGGGCCACATTTTGCCTTAGTGGGAAGGCGAGTGAATACTGCAGTGAACGACCAGTTTACTGCCTAGCGCATTGTCTAGTGTGTGTTATGGTTCCCTATCTACATTTGGGCCACATTTTGCCTTAGTGGGAAGGCGAGTGAATACTGCAGTGAACGACCGGTTGACTGCCTAGCGCATTGTCTAGTGTGTGTTATGGTTCCCTATCTACATTTGGGCCACATTTTGCCTTAGTGGGAAGGCGAGTGAATACTGCAGTGAACGACCAGTTTACTGCCTAGCGCATTGTCTAGTGTGTGTTATGGTTCCCTATCTACATTTGGGCCACATTTTGCCTTAGTGGGAAGGCGAGTGAATACTGCAGTGAACGACCGGTTGACTGCCTAGCGCATTGTCTAGTGTGTGTTATGGTTCCCTATCTACATTTGGGCCACATTTTGCCTTAGTGGGAAGGGGAGTGAATACTGCAGTGAACGACCAGTTTACTGCCTAGCGCATTGTCTAGTGTGTGTTATGGTTCCCTATCTACATTTGGGCCACATTTTGCCTTAGTGGGAAGGGGAGTGAATACTGCAGTGAACGACCAGTTTACTGCCTAGCGCATTGTCTAGTGTGTGTTATGGTTCCCTATCTACATTTGGGCCACATTTTGCCTTAGTGGGAAGGGGAGTGAATACTGCAGTGAACGACCAGTTTACTGCCTAGCGCATTGTCTAGTGTGTGTTATGGTTCCCTATCTACATTTGGGCCACATTTTGCCTTAGTGGGAAGGGGAGTGAATACTGCAGTGAACGACCAGTTTACTGCCTAGCGCATTGTCTAGTGTGTGTTATGGTTCCCTATCTACATTTGGGCCACATTTTGCCTTAGTGGGAAGGCGAGTGAATACTGCAGTGAACGACCAGTTGACTGCCTAGCGCATTGTCTAGTGTGTGTTATGGTTCCCTATCTACATTTGGGCCACATTTTGCCTTAGTGGGAAGGTGAGTGAATACTGCAGTGAACGACCGGTTGACTGCCTAGCGCATTGTCTAGTGTGTGTTATGGTTCCCTATCTACATTTGGGCCACATTTTGCCTTAGTGGCAAGGCGAGTGAATACTGCAGTTAACGACCAGTTGACTGCCTAGCGCATTGTCTAACTCTCTGCCTTCGGGCGGAGAGTATTAACCCAGTCGAGGCTCCGCCGACTGGGGAATATTAGACAGGAATTTTTTCGACGGTCTATATGGCCCAGATAACCCACATTAAAAAGGCCTTGTGCCACATTTTGCCTTAAGTGGGGAGGCCAATAAATTGCATTGTCGAGCTCTCTAATTTTTGGCGGAGAGTAATGACCCAGTCAGGGCTCGGCCGAAGGTGAGAGTCTCGTCTGGGGAAAATTAGATTGGATTTTTTACCCGGGCTATATGGTCCTGATTACCCACATTAAAAAGGCCTTGTGTCACATTTTGTCTTAAGTGGGAAGACATTTAAATACTGCAGTTACGAGCAGTAACATACAGCAGTTTACCGATTGCAGTTAACGACAGCTACTAGACAGGCAGCATAAAAATACCTTCGGACTTACTCATTTCTATATTATTTATCATTAACACTTCTTTTGACTATCTTGTTTCTTTTTATACTAATACACTGTTTTGAGCCTACCTTCTTGTTCCGTGTCTTACTTCCGGCACAATCCAGTTACTACAAATTGGCGACGAAGATCCACAACATATATAGGATCTGTTATTCTAATACACTGGTTAAACCTACCTTCTTAATTTTCCGTGCTTTTCTTCCTGGCTTAATATATATATATATATATATATATATAAATTAAAAAAGGATTAATTCAATGATGTTGAATGACCATTTCGATATGAAGATCCCCACGGGGGATAACACATCACCTCAGCAACAGAAAAATCCTTTCAGAAACTATATATATATATATATATATATATATATATATATTGTGTATTTGGTGAGAAATTTCTTTTTATACTGCTTTCATTTAAAATGACAGACAAGATATTATCATTAATGGTCCAATAGTCCAAATGTTCAGTTTTTCCGACCGAGCGCTTTCGGCTATACTTTTAGCCATTATCAAGGGTGAATTTTGTTTTAAGTGTAGCCGAATATATGTAGAGTTTATGTATGTAGAATCGTGTGTGTGTGTGTGTGTGTGTGTGTGTGTGTGTGTGTGTGTGTGTGTGTGTGTGTGTGTGTGTGTGTGTGTTCCGAACACGGTAAGCAGATAGTAATATAAATAATGAACACGGCAACAATGTGCTTGCCGTGTTCGGAATATAACACACACACGAGTTTACATATTTATACTCTACACAATAAAATGTTCATCATATCTACAATCGACGAATGAATTCCGGTGAATGACGACACTTTTCAGGTTGATTTTCACTGAGTTGGAAGAAATGTTGATAATGCTCTTCAGTTGAGGGAAGGAAGTTTATCATGGAATTTCGTTTTCAACTTGACTGAAATGTATCACATATATACATATTTTGAAATGAAAGACCATATCGAAACTTAGATTGAGAATCATGAAAGTCACATGACACAATACATCGAAGAGAGATCCCATATATCTCATATGAGGGTTGTACGACGTTTGAAGACACACAGAATTTCTATGATATTTGGGTACTCCTCGATTTAAGAGAAAAATATTTGCTTGACCACATTTCCACGTGACTCAATGTTTAAATGCAACATAAAAGATCGATATCTTTAAAAGAACGATGGCAATCGATGAAAAATGTATTGTTTACAACAATATCAAGCGAAGAACGAAATGAGCTGGTCTGTATCCGTAGGTGATACTCTGTCTCTTATGAGACTGAAGGGAGATCCCGCTGAAATGCTGTTCATTATTTAGCTGATTAAAGACACCAATAAATAAAATCATCCGGAACTCGACAATCAGAAAGATTCGTCTTATAACAGGACAACAACAGACCTGTCTTCTATTGATGGGACCGACAGAAATTAGTCTAGTTTGGCTGAGATGTCCTTCTTTCACACGTTGTATTAACCTGGTTTTTCACCTTCGGTTCATCAGTTATTTTGAGCTCTACACAATTCTCTTAACAGCAAGAACTAGTAAAATCCGAAAGCCTGGAAAATTACTTCAGTAAGATATCAAGTTCTGAGGGGGGAAGACTCATAAAGTAACTAAAACATTACGAAGCGTAACGAAACAAAATAGCACATATTTTAAATGGCTACAAATATTTAAATACTGGCTTTTAAATTCACCTAAAAATACTGTGAACGTTTGTTCCGATGTAATATTTGAACCTAAAATTAAGCTTCTTCATCCTTTTCTTCTTCTTCTTCTTCTTCTTCTTCTTCTTCTTCTTCTTCTTCTTCTTTATCTTTATCTTCTTCTTTATCTTCTTCTTGCTCTTTTTTATCTTCTTCTTCCTCTTCCTCTTCTTCTTCATATTTTTCTTCTTCTTCTTCTTTTTCTTTATCTTCTTCCTTTTCCTCTTCTTCTTTATCTTCCTCTTCTTCTTCTCCTTCTTCCTCTTCTTCTTCTTCTTTATCTTCTTCTTCCTCGTCCTCTTCTTCTTTATCTTTTTTTCTTCTTCTTTATCTTTATCTTCTTCCTCTTCTTTATTCTTCTTCTTTCTTCTTCCTTCTTCTTCTTCTTCTTCCTTCTTCTTCTTCCTCCTCTTCCTCCTCTTTTTCTTTATCTTCTTCTTCTTCTTCTTCTTTATCTTTTTCTTCTTCCTCTTCTTTATCTTCTTCTTCCTCCTTCCTCCTCCTTCCTTCTTCTTCTTCTTCTTCTTCTTTTTCTTCTTCCTCCTCTTCCTTCTTCTTCTTCTTCTTTTTCTTCTTCCTCTTCTTTATCTTCTTCTTCCTCTTCCTCCTCTTCCTCTTCCTCTTCTGCTTCTTTTTCTTCTATGTATCGTGTCATTTCTAGACGTTAGCCATTATAGCTCTCAACAATTCTTCGTCTATTGTAGCTCTTAATAAATTTTGTTTTTTAGTTATCTTTCCTGAACCTTTCCCCATCTTTGATTTACTCTAGCCATCTCGGGTATGTTACGTTGTCTTTTCAATCGGCCTCTTTCTTTCAATCTCTCCTATATTTATCAATTTTTCCACCCCCCCCCCTTTCTAATTATTCACCCTAGAAGTTTGTAATCTCTCCTCCTGGTGTTAATTATAAGTGTCCTTTTTGTTTCGATTTTCTCAAAAGCTTTGTGGTTCTTCAAATGTTAAGTCCATGGCCTTCTCATCATCCTTCTGTAGGACCACATTTCTGCTGTTTCAGGTCACTTCTTCATCTATGAGGGAGTTTTCCAGAAATAACTACTATATAGGAGGGCCGATAATACACAAAATATCTTTGTCGTCAGAAATTCTTGAAAATGCTTATTAAGTTTTTCAATTCGTTATTTTCTGGAAAAGTCTTCACTCTTCTATATTCTTAATTACTACAAGTAAAAGTATCTATATGTATATGTATCTATATGTATAAAGTGTAGAAATCTAGAAAGATATTCAGTTGGGACCAAAGGACCAATCAAATTTTGGAAGTAAATAATTTTTATTTTAGAATCTATCTAAACTTATTTATAAATGGAACTTTGTCTGTGTGTGTATGTATGTGTGTGTGTCTGTGTGTGTGTCCGTTACCTATAGACTCCGAAACAACTGAACTGATTTTCTTGAAAATTTGTACTATAAGCGTCTGCGAGTGTTCTTAGCTAGGTTTTGTGTCGAGGTACCTCCAATAAATATCGAAAATCGATAATCGAAAAAATTGGGTTATAGAAGGAGTGATCCGATTTTAATCAAATTTCATACGCTCATATACAAAGACATAAGAAACGATATTCAGAAGTTTCAAGGTTGCAGTTTTTACAATAGTGCAGAAACTCGATAATATATATATATATATATATATATATAAAGGCAAGATTTTTGTGTGTGTGTCTGATTATCTGCCTGTATGTCCGTATTTTTTTCAGCCCTTTTATTTTAGTTTTCGCTTTGGGTTTGGCTCTGTGTAGGTATAATTTTAGTGCTTAGTCTCAGCCATGATACCATTTACTCAGAGAACTTATTTAGCCTTCAGGAAATCAAAATTTGATTACATCCGTTCATTTTTCTTTCAGTCTACGGTTTCGCTTTAACTGAAAACAACTATTGCTTTTTAGTCTTTTGTGCCAACGTCCAAAGAGTCTGAGCTCCAGAACAATGGATTAGTTTTAAAGCTTTCATTACACCCGAGCAACGCCGGGCTACACTGCTAGTTATAAATAAACCGAGAGAAAAATAAACACAAATTCGAATATTTGCAATGTTTAATAATAACGCATGAATAATGTTTTATTGTCGTTGCAACGAAAAGAAAAATAATTTTAAATAAATCTTAGCCAAACATTAATAAGAATTGAAAGTAATCATGATGTACCTGAAGGATGGTGTGGGGTGACGGAACAAAATGACAAATATTTGTTGGAAACAATTTGGGTACAAATATCTAAACACTATCTTTGAAATTACCCTAAAAATGAGGTCAAAGAGCAATATCATGACTAATATCGTGACGAATATTTTGTCATTGATTAAAGAAATAGACTCACAGAAAAAAGGATCATTCTTGTTATCAATTCTTGAAAAGATATTAATTAAGTGCTTCAAAATGGCGATATTCAGAATCTTCTGGAAAAGTAATCTTGCTTTTTATGCTTCAACACAAAAAGGAAATTATCAAAATAGACCAATAAAGTTCGAAAAAATAAAACAACTTCTAGAAAAACTTTACAAATACAAAGTAATCGATCTAAAAGTCAGGTAGTCCCTTCGTTCCAACCTCTAAAATATCCATACATTGCCTTATTTTGCAAAAATAAGTTCGAAATTAGAAACGTTTTTTTTACATAGGGTATGATATAAATTTTTAAATGTCGAAGGTTTTTGTCATGTTTTGCAAAGATTGATTTGAAATCAAACATTTTAGACGTGGGGTATCATATAATTTTTTTTTTGTAAAGTCGCATATACTAGATATAACGCTGTCAGACCTTTTTTTTTCTGACTCGACAACTTATATATATATATATATATATATATATATATATATATATATATATTATTATTATTATTATTATTATTATTATTATTATTATTATTAAAATACTTTAATCCAAAACGGAAAAGTAGGAAGGTAAATCCCAAAAACTTGATCCTAATTAATATTAAATTTTAATATTAAAAAACCATACAGGAGGAAAGTTCAATGTAATTAAATTACAGAGCTAATATATATATTTTTATTCTTATTTTATTTCCATTTTGAAAGATGGACGTTGTTGAGGAGATGTAAGATCTCTCTTAGGGATTTTATGTCGAAATGTTCATTCAACATTTTTGAATTTTGAAAATTTAATTTACTATATATATATATATATATATATATATATATATATATATATATATTGATTGATTGATTGATTGATTGATTGTTTAATACTTAGTTTTTGGTCCTAAAAGGGTTAGACCAATACACATTTGTATTAAAAAGTGTTCTATACAATTATATTGTAGAACTTCTGAATATTTTTCATTTTTAAACGAGTTATTTCGCTACCTTGGTTTCCACCATCAGTGGGTTTTTTTCAGGTGATTTTTAACAATTTTTAATAATTTTTAAAAAGTTATTAAAAATCGCCTGAACACACCACTCATGGTCGAAACCAAGGTAGCGAAATAACTCGTTTAAAAATGAAAAAATATATATATATTATTATTATTATTATTATTATTATGGACTCTCCACTCGATTTCGACGTGTGAGTGTCTAACTCAGTTAGACTGCCACACAAAGGGTTGTTTAGAATGGTGAAGGCTTGTGTAGCACCATCCACACTTTTTGGAACTGCTGATAACAAACAACCGGTGCAGAAGTTCGCCACGGATTGCATGAACAGCAGACCTCAGATATTTGCAAACCTCAGATATTTAACCCATAACTGGAGGAAAGGGACGGATTAATACCTTTCCCAAAGGTACCAGTGCGTAAGTGAATGCACGGTGTTCGACTGGAATTGGAACTCGACTCTCCGGTTTCCCCTTCTGATCCGACATCCACTGCACCACAACATACATCCATCAATAAACGCTTACAGCACCTGGTATTCCCAAGAGATCACCCATCTAAGTACTGACCAGGTTCAACGTTTGTTAACTTCGGTGATCGAGCGAGAACCGGTATATATATATATATATATATATATCATTTTTACAACGTTACGTGATCCTAGCGGCACATTTCTGCTAATTGCATCAAAACGAGGTCGACTCTGGCGATCTGTGTTCAGACATAAATGTCGACAGAGGCACTTTATTCTACCCTTAATTAATACATGTTTGATATATACCAGTTAAGTGCTATACATGAAACACGTTTGGGCGATCATGTCTCGAAAGAAACATGACTGACTGGCCAGAAGATTATCCAGCAGCAAGTTGCCATTGCTTTCTGCGGTAGACTGGTTGCCAGCCAATGCTATAGAACCCAATCTGTCTTGTTATTTAACCCATAACTGGAAGGAATAGGCGGATTAATACCTTTCCCAAGGGTATTTGCGCGTAAGTGAATGCAATGAATTCAACTGGAATTCGAACTCGGCTTCCCGATTTCTCGTTCCGAGTCGATATCCACTGCACCACAACGAACATATATATATATATATATATATATATATATATATATATATATATATATAATAGTAATTAGCAAACCCTAAGAATGCTTGCAAATTTGTTACGTTTGTTATGGCGGGCATGTTTTTATAGCGCTTAACCTTGAAGCATTTGCTTGTTTACCGTTTGCAGCGATAATTTTGTCCTAAATATTTAATTCTGGAAGTAAACAATTCGCCTCTTCCTTCACTTATATCTTAAAACCGTCCGCTTTAATTCTCTCAAATACTTTTTTTATATCTTCCGTATATTGAATTCGGATCTGACTAATAAGTACATCATCTAAATATGTTTGTTCACAATCCAAACCTGCAAACATCGTACCCATAATCCGTTAGAAAGCCGGTTAAATTTGTATAGTTCTTTATTATTGTCAACTGTTAATACTTTAGAGCACTTTTTGTCTACTAGTATTTGTATGTAATCGTCTGACAGATATAACTTAGAAAAAAATTACCCCTATTTAATTTGGTAAGAATTTTCTTTGGATTTATTAACAGGTGTTTATATTGTTTCAATCTTTCATGTAGCTCCGTTGAAAAATCAGCACATTTTATTTATAATCGTATCGTACCAAGCGAGGCATTATACAGCCACTGTTATGCAGGGGATTACATAGGAGGAGAGTTATGAGAAAGAATGACAGGTTATAGAGGGTGTCAGGAAGCGGGTAAAACAAGGATGAGAATGCTGAAGAAATGAGATGAGAGCATGAGACAGAGGATGCAAGTTAGTGAGATAGAAGATGACTATTGACTTTACATCTAAATTCTCGGAGATTGTAGCTGTCGGGGAAGCAAGTAAATGGAAAGGAATTCCATATGCGGGAGCTGCGAGAAAAAAAACTACTGGAGTAGAATTTACGTTTACATTTTATTGGTTTCACAGTAAAAAGGTGAGACCTAGTTGCTAAACTTGTGGCTAGAGTAAATTCATATATAGGAGGCACCAGTGAGCTAAGTTCATCAGAGCAGAAGCCATGAAAGTATTTGTAAAAGAGACACAGAAAAAGAGTGAGACCTAGTTGCTAATCTTGTAGCTCAAGTAAATTCATATATAGGAGGCATCAGTAAGCTAAGTTCATCGGAGCAGAAGCCATGAAAGTATTTGTAAAAGAGACACAGTAAAAGGGTGAGATCTAGTTGCTAATCTTGTGGCTCAAGTAAATTCATATATAGGAGGCATCAGTGAGCTAAGTTCATCTGAGCAGAAGCCATAAAAGTATTTGTAGAAGAGACACAGTAAAAGAGTGAAACCTAGTTGCTAATCTTGTGGCTCAAGTAAATTCATATATAGGAGGCACCAGTGAGCTAAGTTCATCAGAGCAGAAGCCATGAAAGTACTTGTAGAAAAGACACAGGGAAGCCACACTGCACCGGTGAGAAGGTGACTGTATCCGAGCTGCCAAGTTGGGATCGATCAGATTCTCCGTTGAATTTTATCAAGGGACCCTAGGTGAATAGCAGGAGCACTCGACCAGATATGGCAGCAGTATGCAATGCACGGGTGGATGGTAGATTTGTATATGGGCAGGATTGTTTCAACCGGGAAAAACTTTCTGGTCCTTCACAGAGAACCGTCGGACCTTAGCAGCGGATTTAGCTATGGATTCTATGCAGACATTCCACTTGAGGTTTGTTGCGAGAGTTAAACCGACGCAATGTTTTACTTTCAGGGAGAGTAGCTTGATCCATGCTAATGGGGCCATACGCAGATTTTATTGTATCTTTTTGTAACGTTAACTTTTGATGATGCCCATACAGAATAGTCTATTTTTATATATCACCTAATTTTTCCAGTCTGTCTAATCCCTTGTTAATTGATTCCAAAACAGCAAAAGGTACATTCTTTTTTGGCTTAAATATCAGTGTTACATTCTCTTTTGCTTCAAATTTAGCTTTTGTTTTTGTGCATGTCTCCAGACCTTCTAAGAAGAATTCTAGAAAAATACTTCTTTGATTAATTCTTAAATGTTTCATTTTCCGTACTAGCGCTGGAGGTAACAAAATTTATTTTGTTGCAGAAAGAGTTAATTAGGAGGCTCCAAAGATCAAATAATGTAATCTAATTTGCTCCAAATGAATTAGCTGTATTCTTTAGTGTAAACACTACTGCGTTTTTAGTTTTGCCAGCAAAAGATATATTCACCAATAAAGTTTAATTTCTTCCCTGAAACCCTATGAGCAATTTTTATAAGCTTATATACTGGGTTTAGACATTTTTTCTCAGGTCTGTTCATTTATGATGGTGATATCAGATTCTGTATCTAGTTGTAGTTTTATTTTACATTATTAATTTTCTCAAAAACAAATTTCCTCTTTTGAGATGTTAAAGACACGTTCGAAGTTTTGTTAATTTTTCTTTATGCTTTTGACTTTACATCATGTATTTACCATGTTCACATACGTTTTATTTTCTTCCATTTTTTTTTTTTTTTGTATTTGCAAATTTTGTGTTCTACCCTCCCATATTCATAGTATTTTTTTTAAATCAATTACTTTTGAAATGCTTACCTTCATCACTGTGGTAAGTATTAAGAATTGAAGCAGAGATCATCGTCTTTTTTTAATGTTGTTGGGAGTTGAAAAACGTCAGTAGTATTTTTCTTGGATGATTTACCGCTATGCACTCTTTCTTCAATCCTTGCAATATCGAGTTTAGATTTACAATACATTGATACTCTTCCACTATCTTTTGGAGTATTAATTTGGAATCCATTTATAATTTAGCAAGTATCCTGGATCTTATTTCTGCGTCCTTATTAGAAGTCATACCCTGTACGAATATTAAGCATTTAAATAAATACAGAGTTAATTCATTTAACTTGAACTTCTCACATTCTGGACTCACGACTCCTGTATAAGTGACAAAATCTTCATCATCACACTTTACTAATTTAAGACATTGCTCAATACATGTTAACAATGTCTAAACTTACTCCTCACCAATAAAATATGGGGGTAATGTGGGTGATTTGCTACAATGAAAGTGGTATGGCAGGTCTTTGCCCTGAAAGTTGAAACTAGCAGAATTAAGGAATGCTCTTTTCGTGGAAGTAACAATAAAGCAACACGAGGCTTGCCACATCCCACTTGCGGACTTGTGGGAAAATATTGTAGAGGCGGAAGAACAATCCCCTAAAAGACTCAGAAACACTTTTAGACTACATTTATGCTGGAGAGTTTGGTCAGAGCAGCTCCTACCCAAATATAACAACAGGGTTCCATTTTGGCTTCATCTGGCTTTTATAAAGATAAAGGAAACTCTGATTAAACATGTACTTACTACAGCGGTAAAAGAAACATCTTTAGAAATGCCGTGTATGTAGGAATTCCACTTAAGATCAAATGTAAGTTTAAGAACCAAAAGTCTCTCAAGACAACGGAGCTGTGTAATTTCTTAATCTAAATCCATGACACATTACAATTTTTTATATTGTATCCGTATATGTTTTCAAATTTAATTTTTATTTTCTATTTTCAGACTCGTCCGATGCTCCAAAATGCGATCTTCGCAGACAATCATGGCAAAACGGCCCGGTAACCCAAAATTAGTTCCTCGACTTCACTTTCATTACTTAACATGCCTTGTCTCCTGTCTGTATATTCTTGTTATTTCGCCTGGGACAGTTCATTCTTCATCACCGCCAATAACCGGCGATAGACCAGCTGCTCGGGGTTCATCCTCGCTGAACATCCGCCCAAAAAATCCAAATTCCAGTCCATCTACTCCACTGGTCTCTCTTCTGGTGTCGGCTACATCATCCTCGTCTGCATCAGTGCCGACGTCCTTAGCCGCTTCCAGTAGCACCCTGGGCCTTTTGGCTAGTTCTACAGACCAAGAACTAGACAATCAAACCAGCAATGACGATTCCGTGACAAAGCTTCAGTCGCAAGAGACTACGGCTGTTGCAAGCGGTGTTCAAGACAAAGGCGAAGTTTTGACGGGCAGTGTTCTGAAATCTGGCTCCGGGCGTATCACAGTGGATAAAAGACAACCCAAATGCTTAAATGGTACTGGGGAGTGTGAAACGTCGGTGAGTAGGTCATCGCGCAACGAGAACCCTAAAAAGGATGAGGTAGTCGCTGCTGCAATAGCAAAAGGAGTGGCAGACGAAGGGACAACAACATCTGCTTCCAACCCTGATAAGTCTACACTTCAGCCACCCACAACAATAAAAGATAAGTCTGTGTCGTCTTCAATGGCTCAGTCGACGACCACCACCACTGGTACATCGACAACTATAGAAGTCACAACTAAAACTCCACAACCGGCAACGGCTATATTCTCAACTACGACAACAGGAGCAGTACCCAAAACAACAGTCAAAAAAGGTAAAAAAACAACTTTTCTTTTCTTTTACTAAGGCTTACATTCTACAAGGCTCAAAGGCCTCTCAAGATAGGGACTTAACACCAGATGTTAAGATTGCAGTGGTCGGAAAAAATCCTTCTGTTCCACAAAGCAAAAGTCACTTGGAAAAAGCTATCCGAGTGCTACTATCTCCTTACTAAAGAAATACCAAAGGAACGAGGATCGTTGGCGTCAATTTACACTGCATGGTTGGCCTTATCTAGGACATGTAGAAGTAGGGGAACCAGGAAATGAAGATAGTCTGAACATTTTCCAGGGAAATAGCGATAGAACAGCGAGAAGCTTGTAGAAACTTATTTCTGGGAAAGGAGTTGTAAGGTGGAAAAGAATTCATCACCCAAACGACCAGGTCGACGCTTCTGCACTCCATCAAGTGTGGAAAGGGAAAACTTTGGCTCCAGCCCAGATTCATATTTTTAGGTTAACTCCTAAATCAGTACATTTAAAATCTCAAGAGGTCTCTAGCAACAAGCTGAGGGGTATCCAAAAAGAATCTTTAGGGCAGTAAATAGAAGCGTAGCAGAAAAAGATAGAAAAGAGCATTAGACTCAAGGGTTGTTTACTATGAAGGAGAAACCACGTAGTTTGTTGTTTGAGATTGAAATATAGAGTTCGTGAGAAGTCTTGTGACTTTTCAGATAAACGTATAATTTACAATGTGGATTTTTTTTACTCGTGAGGAAAGGAATCTGGGACCAACCGTGTGCATATATGCACACACACACACACACACACACACACACACACACACACACACACACACACACACACACAGCCTTCTTCCACCGAATGGCCCAGGGGTAGAGTCGCCGACTGAGGCCAAATCGGTCGGGTTTCGAGCCTGGGTTATGTAGCAATCGGAGTCTAACCGTACTGATGAGCTGTGATACAGCGAAACAGATCTGTCTGCGGATGACAATAATATATATATATATATATATATATATATATACAGAGAGAGAGAGAGAAAGAGAGAGATTTCTATGGCAGCTAATCATCCTCAAGCACATGTCTCAACATACAACAGGAAAAACTCAGAATTATTTACAGGAGTTAAAAAAATGACCTACTTAACAAAAATGATAAAATAAAAAACATTAAAACGACTAAAATAATTAGAAGCTAATGGCAGCCAAAAACCTGAAACACATATTAACCTTTGAACGGCAACTCCAAAAATGTGGTATATGCCCTCAAGTGCACAAAATGTAAAAAATCTTATATGGGGATCAGCCAAGCACTAAACAACAGATTTTTACTTCACAAAAGCAACATCAAATTATCAGACAACAGAAAATTCTTTGTATCACAACACATCTTCGAATGCAATCAAGGTAAATTTAAAATTATGCCACTGTATCAGGCTAACAATTATTCTTACCTACAAATACCAGAAAAAAATTAGTCAAAAAATTTAAACGAGAACTTAATAAATCACAAAACCCTAAGCACACAGAAATACACAGCAAGAATGACCAGATACACATACAAGCAAGAACGAACGCGGTGACACACACACGAAATCCTACAGGACATAGAAAGTATATATATATATATATATATATATATATATATAAGTGCGGGGGGCCTATGGTACCCGCTATATATGAATTTACTCGATCAACAAGATTGACAACTAGGTCCCACCCTTTCACTGCGAAACCAATAAATTGTAAATGCAAATTCTACTCCGGTAGCTTGATTTCTCGCACTTCCCCCCTATGGAATTCCCTTCCATTTACTTGCTTCCTCGACAGCTACAATCTCCAAGGATTTAAATGTAAAGTCAATAGCCATCTCCTATCTCACTAACCTGCATCTTCTCTCTCATGCTTCTTTCTCCGTCCATTCCACTCTCATCAGTATTCTCATCCTTCTCTTACCCACTTCCTGACACCCCCTATAACCTGTCACTCTTTCTCATAACTTTCTCTCATGCTCCTTTCTCCGTCCACTCCACTCTCATCAGTATTCTCATCCTTCTCTTACCCACTTCCTGACACCCCCTATAACCTGTCACTCTTTCTCATAACTTTTCTCCTACGTACCCCCCTGTAAAACAGAGGCAATAAAATGCCTTGCTTGGGGTGATATGATTATAAAAAATGTATATATAAATTAAAAAACAAATAAATAAAAACAAAACATTCCTCGCCCGATATTTGACACATCCTAAATTGTTTTATTAACCCTTAAAGCGGAAAGAGATTCCCTGTCAAGAACATGAAAATGTGAACTACTAACAAACACAAACAAAACGATTACTGACAACCACTCTCTTCCTGAAGAAGGTCGCCAAACCAGAAACAGGTAGAAGAATATAAAAAATAAAAAAATAAAATGCAATATATTCTATAAAATATTTTCTTGCGGTTTTTCATTTTATTTAAAATATACACTTTTCTCTGGTTGTAATCACTATAACATTCCTATTATATATATATATATATATATATATATATATATAGTTTATAAGGTTAAAGTTTATGTTAACGAAAATGACAAAAGCCCCAAGACATACATAGGATCCACACATGATAGTTTTAAAAGTAGGTTTTATAACCATAAAACTTCTTTTAAAAACGAGAAATATAAGCATAGCACAGCATTATCTACCTATGTATGGGAAATAAAAGCCAAAATTAAAAAGGATCCCATTCTGAAATGGGAAATAATAAAAAAGTGCCCTAGCGATAATAAAAACAATAAATTTTGTAGGGTATGTGACGAGGAGAAGCTAGCAATAGCTAAATTTGAACCTACTAACAAACTCATTAACGCTAGAACAGAAATACTAAATAAGTGTAGAATGCACAAAATGAAGTTTCTTGCGTAGACTATCGGTGTTACTGTAAACCCCGCCCACAATATTTTTTTTTCCCTTTCAACCCCTTCCCCCAAATGGGTTAGTCTTAATAGGTGTCTATTTATTTGATTAGTCCTTGGTCTGCCTTTGCCCTGACGAGCCGTTGTGCGAAACCGCGGTAGGTCTTGGCGATCTTGCGATTTTTTTTCGTATATATATATATATATATATATATATATATATATGTGTGTGTGTGTGTGTGTGTGTGTGTGTGTGTGTGTATTAATAGTAGTAAGAACTAATAGAATAACACTGCATATTTCGTAGTATTTACTTTTTAACTGTGCTCGATACGTAATAAACCTTATATCGCCTGATGAGATGCTGAATATAGCACCGAAGCACAAATATTGCCTAGCGAAAAGATCTTTTTATTATAAACACTTATAATATATATATATATATATATATATTTTTAATTCAGATACTTCAATCCAAGGGAAAAAAGCAGGAAGGTAAATTCCAAAAAACCCGATCCTAATTAATATTAAAAATTTATTTTAATATTAAAAAATGATACAGGAAGAGAGCTCCATGTAATAAAATATTACAGAGCAAATATATATATTAAAAAAGGATTAATTCAAAGATGTTGAATAGCCATTTCGATATGAAGATCCCCACGGGGGACGACACATCACCTCAGCAACAGAAAAAACCTTTCAGAAACTGGAGAAAAATTAGTATACTTTTCCTTTTTAAATAGATTTTTAAATAGATTTTTAAATAGATTTTTAAATAGATTTTTCTTTCCCTTTATTTTTATTTTTATTTTATTTTATTTTATTTTATTTTATTTTATTTTATTATTTATTTTTTAATTTCTTTGCAATCTATTTAAAAAGGAAAAGTAGACTAATTTTTCTCCAGTTTCTGAAAGGTTTTTTTCTGTTGCTGCGGTGATGTGTCGTCCCCCGTGGGGATCTTCATATCGAAATGGCTATTCAACATCTTTGAATTAATCCTTTTTTAATATATATATATATATATATATATATATATATATATATATATATATATATAGCCTTTGAGATTTGAAAAAGATATCACTCGACCGGCGGTCGAGAGCGAGGAACAATTTACTCACCACCTAATCATTTTACTCGACCGACTCCACTTTCTAAATAGTCGCCTTACGTAAATATAGCGTGAATCACTGACGGTAAACAAAAAATGAAATTTTAATAAACTTCCGAACATGTTAGAAAGGATTTAAAAAAACTTAAAAAACATAATAACAACAAAATTTGATCTTTCCTCTTAATAATATCATAAACATTTTGATGATAAATCTTTGTTTGTATTAAATTTGAGCCCTTTTAACATCATGATATGCTGGTATTTTTTTTTTTGTTTTTGTTTTTTTGGACAATTGAGTGGAGGTACCTAAATTCGTAGTTTCTTTCTTCTATTTGACTACAACCTCCATCTCATAGACGGTAAAAAAATAACAAATCTGTTTTACTTACTAGTATAATTTGTTTTTCGGTCCGTGGTTGAAAGAAGTATGCGTATTTGTTTCTTTCTTTCAAATGTTCGTGTTTACTTTTCGTAAGCAATCTGGGCGACTGAGATATTTTGGTTCCACACTGGAAGCGTTAATTAAATGAATGCTTACAGTGACTGGGACGATAAAAGCGAAACCAAAGAGTTCAATAATATCATTGTAGGTAATTCTAAGTAACAAGGTATATATATATACTTACTTCGAATAAAAAATTACCAAAAATAATCAATAATAAAATAGAAGAATTATTATAACGATATACTGCAATAAAATTATCTGAAGGATAAAAGATTCGATCTTACCATAGATCTTATTAGGAACAAGTGATTAACGATAACTATTATTAAAACAGAACAATTATAACAATATACTTTAATAAATGTTATGACGAACAAAAATTCATTCTTACCTTGAATCTTATTAAAAGAATAAGAGATTAACAATGATAACTAATCACAAAATAGATCAATTATGATAACATAGTAGTGATGTAACGTAGATTTTATTAGAAGCGGTCAGAAATTAGAAACGATAAGTAATAATAAAAAAGAAAAATTACACTGATATACGACAGGGGTCGACAACCTACAGCACGCGTGCCACTTGTGGCACATCAGGTAATTTCCAATGACACGCAAATTGTGTAAAGCTCAAAGTAACAATGTGTGTACGTGGCTTCTCTGTGCCTCTTCTATAAGTACTTTCACGGCTTCTGCTTTGATGAACTTAGATCATTGGTGCCGCCTAGGTAATAATTTACATGAGCTACTAGATTAGCAACTAGGTCCCACCCTTTTACAGTGAAACAGATAAGATGCAACCCTAATTTCTACTCCAACAGCTTCTTTTCTCGCGCTTCCCGCCTGTGGAATTCCCTTCCACATGCCTGCTTCCCCGACAGCTACAATCTCCAGGAGTTTAAATGTAAGGTCAATAGACACCTCCTAAGACACTAACTTGGATCTATTCTCTCAAAAACTCTCACCATCTAACCAACCCTCATTCTCGGTATCCTTACCCGTCTATCACCTTCCTTTCTCATCACTTCCCCGCCCCTATGTAAGCCCCTGCGCAACAGTGGCAGTGGAATGCTTTGCTTGGGGTGAAATGATTTTAAAAAAAGTGTTACTGATATATTAGTAAAATCATGCAAAATCAAGGCCCCATTAATAAAATCTTTTTTTTAAATTTTAAAAGCAGTTTATTTTTATGAATGTGGTTTACATGTTATTTTATATATTACGATATAAAATATATTGTAGAACAGATATATTGACCTTGACTTATATAAAAAATAAAGTAAAAAATACGTATGCTGTTGGTACACTTAAATGATTTTATAACTCTAAGTCAGCACAAGTTAGCAAAAGGTTGCCGACTCCTGATATCCAGGATATGAGTGATAATTATTCGACTGATAAAAGTTTCGTTGTGATCATAGTTCTTAGCAGCCTCGGCATATTATGCCGAATGTTTTTGGCTTTTAACTTAAAAGAGATCATTTTAGGGCTACACAACGGCATATCAAAATTACGCTTATGAACACTTACTGAATACACCTCATGAAGTGTTTCTTTCTATGTTTGTCGGTGAATAAATTACAGTTGAAATAAAGGAAGGGTGATTTATTCCTGCTTAGCCATATCCGAAATGATAACGATTCTTTAATCTAGTGCACTAGATTAAAGAACCATTATCGGAAAGACAATTTCTCTCGACATCTGATGAGATTTTGAGTCTCAGTTGTGATTAATTCTTTATTCATATTAACGAACAAAGAACTAATTTTCTCTAAGTTCAATCACCGAAATCATTCAATAACTTAGGAAAGTTTTGTAATTTGCTTAAAGCATTGTGTATATTAGATGTGTATATTAGATATTCTAGTTGAATTCATTGCATTCACTTACGCGCAAATACCCTTGGGAAAGGTATTAATCCGTCTTTTCCTTCCAGTTATGGGTTAAATAACAGGACAGATTGGGTTCTATAGCCTTGGCTGGCAACCAGTCTACCGCAGAAAGCAATAGCAACCTACTGCGGGATAATCTTCTGGCCAGTCAGTCATGTCTCTTTCAAGACATGATCGCCCAAGCGTGTTTCACGCATGGCACTTAACTGACTGATATTAAATGTATGGTTAGGTCTTGAAGGCTATCACAATGCGCTTAGTAAAATAAAGCAAGGTAAAGATGTTGTTGGGTATTACCTATTTATTAAACATTAATATTTCGAGATCAAAATCTCATCTTCAGAATGGTAGAAGGGCTTGCGTTTGAGATCGTGCCATTCAACGAATGGTCATTCGTGGCTGCTGTTGCTGCTGTCATTAATTGTAGAGTGTGTGTGTGTGTGTGTGTGTGTGTGTGTGTGTGTGTAAGTGTGTTAGAGCATGAATGTGTGTGTTTGTTTATAGTATATATATATATATATATATATATATATATATATATATATATTATAAATTATATTTTAGAACATGTACATAATTTTTTAATATATATTCACTACAAATGTTACATTTGTTTCGACATTGAAACTTCAATGTCTCATCAGGCGGTGTGGATAGGAATGGAAAGCCTCTTTTCTTATATTTGTCAGTTGTGTGTGGGATGTTGGTGGGGGTTAGTAATAAGGGAACAAGTCTCGTGTATTGACCATTAGAATTTTGAAGAAAGTGGTGTGGGTAGTTAAAATGGTTGATTAATGAGTCTTTGATTTCTAGACAGATTTAACTTTAGCAGTTAGAATGTAAGTTTTTATTATCTTGCGACTAGACTATATCCTTTGGATTTCTTAGAAGAGCCGGTATATCGAGCACTGTTTTAAATTAATGTTTTGGACGTTGTAAAAATTCTTTCTTCGTTCTGTATTCACTCGGATATATATATATATATATATATATATATATATATATATATATATATATATATATAGGATTGATTGTTGGTGCCTTTTTACGGTCTGATGATATCAGTCTACTTTAATATGTGGTTTATCTAAGTATGCGTTGACCTGACCGTCAGTTTGTCTTTTGCCAAAGTGGAAGAGGGCTTTGCTTTGTTTTACGACTGGTGTTTTATCTATCTGCTTTAATTTGCGTGTTTATTGTTTTGTTTTTTTTTGTATTTTTTTTTTTTTTTGTTTTTTTGCCGTCCTGTTTTCGTTCTCGTGTGTTCTCGTGTGTGCGTGAGTGTCATGTATGCGTGTTTACGTGTGTTCAATAACATATTTTTACTCTCACCAACAACCTTTATTTTCACAGGAACGACAGCTGTACCAACGTCTCCTATTCCAAGTTCAAGTCTCACCCCACGGGATTATATTTACGGCAACCAAGCAGATTTATCCGATTATTCCGAATATAGTGACGCCCGGTTCGCCGAGGAGAGAAGACGAGATCAAAACGCTTCCAGCATATTCCGTGACCATTCTCGTGACATTGGAGATGATCTCGACCTTTACGACATGGAAAGGGACATTAACCCGACAGAGGGCGCCGCCTTCGAGAGAACTCGGCTCAATCGGAACATGTCAGCTGGAACAGGAATCTTGGGTAGACCTAGCAGGGAAAACCTGCAGACGAACATTACTGGAAAAAACAATATGACAAATAAGCAAATATTTTTTCCAGAACATTATCCGCTTCGAAAGATGAAACATAGAACTTGGTTCGCTCAACAGCATCGGCTTGGGAGGCATGAACTCGGTGAGTAATATTGCATGATTTGTATCTTATAGATACGTTGAAAGAGATATTTCTGTATATAGGTGTTTTTTATGACATATGCGGCAACTGCTATTATTATTGATGCCTCTTGTCCATGTCAAATACTTTAGTGAAAATTTTTCTACAAAAAAATTGGTGACCTGTACGATATTACCACCATCTGTAAATTTGTTGATTATCATTTTTTTTTCCTTTTTTCAGTGCAATATCATCGATTAGACTCTAAACTTTCCGATTAACAAAAAAATTTGAAAAAAATTCATTATTTAAGATTTTTAGGGGGGGTGATCAGTTTCTAATACCAGATTATAATAAATCGATCCTCCATTTTGGAAACACTCGCGTTGGGGTCGCTTTGATGTCGCTGAGACCATGTATAGAGAAGCTTGCCATTTGAAGATCGACAAACCCATGGAAATCTTTTAATTATCCATACTTCATATCAATGAAAAATAAGTTATTTGAAACATTAAAAAACAAAAAAGGTTTGGACAGATTTTCTTTAAAATAATTCCTGTTGTAAAAAAATTTGGAATGAAAAATATGACATGTAAAACAAAAATTTGACATGTAAAACAAAAATTTTAGCGGAGAATCTTTAAAATAATTCATATTCAAAAAAAATTTTAATCAAAACATATTTCCGGAATGATTTTTGCGAGTGTTTCCAAAATGGAGGATCGATTTGCAATTGTATGAGAAATTGAGCACCACTTGATCATTTTTAAATATTGAATTTTTTCCACTTTTATTTATTTATTTACTTTTTTTCTTTTTTTTTTTTTTGAAAATCGGAATGTTTATGTAATAATCAATAAGAATACACACAAAAAAGTTAAAAAGAAAGGATAATCAAAAAATTTACAGGTATTGGTAATGACGGACCGGCAAGTGGTTCCAAAATGGGGAATCGATTTACTATAAGATTGTATGAAAAACTGAGCCCCCACCTAAAATTGTTTAAATATTGATTTTTTTTCAATTTTTTTCAATTTTTAATTTTTTAATTTTTTATTTTTTGTCAATCGGAAAGTTTTGGGTCTAATCGATGATATTGCACTGAAAAAAGTAAAAACAAATTTAAAGGTGATGGTAATGACGTACCGGCAAGTGATTCCAAAATGGAGGATCTATTTACTATAAGATTGTATGAAAAACTGAGCCCCCACTTAAAATTGTTTAAATATTGAATTTTTTTCAATTTTTTTTTATTTTTTAATTTTTTATTTATTCATTTATTTTTTTGTCAGTCGGAAAGTTTTGGGTCTAATCGATGATATTGCACTAAAATGTAAAAAAGAAATGAGAGTCAACAAATTTACAGGTGGTGGTAATGTCGTACCGGCAAGTCGTGCCAAAATGCAGAATCGATTTACTATAAGATTGTATGAAAAACTGAGCCCCCACCATTGTTTAAACAGTGAATTTTTTGCAAATTTTTCCAATTTTTTTTTTCTTGTAAATCTTCTGAAAGTTTCGGGTCTAATCGATGATATTGCACTGAAAAAGTAAAAAAGAAATGATAGTCAACAAATTTACTGGTGGCGGTAATGTCGTACAGGTCCGCAAAAAATATATCAAATATATCTCAGTCGTCATCATTTATTCAGTTAGCGACTTTGGCATCTGGTCAACACTCCCCTCCATTTCTTTCTGTCTGATGCTACCCTTACAGACTCAGCAACTGACATTCCAGTTTACCTCTTAATATCATCAAACTAAGACATGGGTAGTCGACCTTGGTGCCGCTTACCCTCGACTGGATCCAGCAGATTATCTATATCGACGCCGTCTCGTCGCATAATATACCCAAAGTAAAGGAGCTTCCTTAGTGCTATCTGCTCTCTCAATAATCCCTTGTTCTGATGATATCTGTCGCTCATTTATTAGTAGGTTTTGATTTCCATGGCACTTTAAGAACTCTGCTACATGCCCATATGCATAAAATCGATTATATATATATATATATATATATATATATATAAGGCAAGATGTTTGTGTGCGTGTGTCTGTTTATCTGCCTGTATGTCTGTATTTTTTTCAGCCCTTTTATTTTAGTTTTTGCTTCGGGTTTGACTCTAAGTATGTATAATTGTAGTTCTTAGTCTCAGCCATGATACCATTTACTCAGAAGACAGTTAATCTTCAAAATTCAGTTTACGACGAAAAAAACTTATTTGATATCGATAGCAGGAAATCAAAATTTGACTTACATCCATTCATTTTTCTTTCAGTCTACGGTGTCGCTTTAACTGGAAACAACTATTGCTTTTTAGTCTTTCGTGCCAACGTCCAAAGAGTCTGAGCTCCAGGACCATGGATTAGTTTTAAAGTTTTCATTACACCCGAGCAACGCCGGGATATACTGCTAGTCTTTATTTAAAAGTTTCTAAAAAGTAAAATGTCTTTGTTGCCATTTATTTGTCAAACGTTTTTAAGCAACTCGTTGGACTCAAAGGTTCGGTTAACGGAAATCATTGAAATATAATCAGAACAGAATCTTAGTTTGAGCGAATTAGAATTAGAAATCATTAAAATTCGGATTTTTGTTTTGTAAAATAAAATGGGAACTTTCAATCGATAACATTCATTTTATAACGCGAACAACAAAGATGGGGAAAATTTTCCGATATCAGATTATATTCTGGACATCCGAAAACAATTATATTTTCAGTTACTGAAGTCGTTTTTGGAGACCTTGTTAGTATCAAAATATTTTGGAGACCTTGTTAGTATGAAAATAAAATAGTTACGTATTACTCAGTTTTATAGAAATTGTAGTAATATCTTGTGTTACATGAAATTGTGTTACATGAAATACTTGTCGTAATATCTTGTGTTACATGAAATTGTGTTATTTAGGCGGTAAATATTATCTCCAGTATAAGGTTAAACACACACACACACACACACACACACACACACAAACACCCACCCACACACACACACACATATGTATATATATATAAACATACATTGTTAAATATAGAAGACAAGACAATTAATGTCTATTATGTTTAATCATGAGCCGTTCTAAACATTCATATATATAAATTCTAGACATTCATATATGCTTAGATAATTATCTACTGCCTCAATACACACTCTCTCTCTCTCTATATATATATATATATAGTCATCCGCAGACAGATCTGTTTCACTGTATCACAGCTCATCAGTACGGTTAGACTCAGATATTTTTTAACCCAGGATTGAAACCCGACCGAATTGGCGTCAGTCGGCGATTCTACCTCTGGGCTGACTTTTTAGTGTGTATATTATATCAGCATGCTGTGTAGATAAGAAGAATCCAAAGGAGTATCCTGTACATACAGTGGTAGGATAACTCTCGGAAAGAGCTCTAAATATATATGTATATAAACACAAGGCAGACACGTTATTTTGGAAGCTTCCGATTTACCATGAAATAACGTGTCTGCCTTAATTTTTCTTATATATATATATATATATATATAATCTGAAATCTCAGAAAATGCCACCTCCTTGCAAATTTCTGGATCCATTTGATAATGATCTGTTTATTATTGTGTCCAAGATGAATTTCAAAAAACATTCTACCTCCTTGCAAATGAAGTTAAAGAAAGACCCTTAATTTATTAAGGACTCTAAGGTCATTTGGATTAATATAGACCAGACAAAAAGGAGACTGTTATTACTGAAAACGATCGTGATACCGCTAAATTTGCTAGCCTTTCTAGTAAAGACCTCCCATACTCTATCGATAATGCTAGCAAATTTAGCGGTATCACGATCGTTTTCAGTAATAACAGTCTCCTTTTTGTCTGGTCTATATTAATTACAGTATTTTTAAAATCGAGTTTATGATCTTTCAATAAAAGGTAAACCTTTATTGAAAGATCATAAACTCGATTTTAAAAATACTGTACAATCTAAGTTAATAATTCTAACCAAAAGTGAATTAGGGTTCATCTCAAAAGATATTATCAAAAATATAACCGCCAAATTTCAACCTACCCTTTACTTCAACTTCAACCTCTGGAAAGATTCTTCTAAAATTGTCCATTGGTTTATTTTGTTTTTGACATGAGAATTTGCGTGAATATATATTTGATTATATTTATGTGTTTATGCATTGGAATATGACTATGTTTGTCTTGACCCCAGTTAAACTTCTGACTTGCCCATTCTATCATCTGAATTCAGACTTTCATGTATCTAATATACGTAGCGTACACAGACAATTCTTACATTGGTTTAGAATTTAATGTATAAGTTGAATCGTCGCTAAAATCAATATTTTAAAAAATTGTTGTATGCATATGTGTGTATGTGTATGTATATGTACGCATATATGTATGTATGTGTATGTATATGTACGCATATATGTATGTATGTGCATGTATATGTATGTTTGTGCATATGTGGGCATGTATATATTTGGATATCTATGTATCGGTATCTCTTTCCTAGTTTCATATTTGGATAAATTTATAATAATCCAAACATGATGCTTAGTTAAATTTATAATTTAAAATTCGTATTTTCTAACATTAATTCATAATAATTTTTAAAATAAATGTGTATTTTTAAAACTGAAATTAATTCAAGCACCTATCAAGAAGATATTAATTTTGGATTGCATATGAGGGTTTATATCTCAATTTATTATTTACAAATTTGGATTTATGAAGGCATTTGTTTATGAATTTCTTACGTAAGTTTAAAAGATTTTCATTATGGCAATTTATTATTTAAATTTTTTCAACTAAACATAGATTGTATCTATCGTAAAGGTTTTTGTCGGTGCGGGCCGGACCGGACCTAGTGTTCAAGTTACTATAGGGTTTAGTCCCTCATCTTTCATTTCCCAAAATCTTCGAGAAAGGGACGTCTAAAATCTTACATTTTGGTTAGAAAATGTGTGTTTCTGAGAGGAATATCGTTGTTTGAATTCCAATGGAAATTTTGTAATACTTTTAGTTATTCATGTAGGAGATTTATGCTTGGTAGATTTAAACAAAATTTGCTTTTAAAGTAAATTCATTAGCAAAGGCTGTCATAGATTCAATTTTTTAAATTTCAGATTTTAAATTGAGATATTAATCCCCATATGTGCACCAAAATTAAGTTCTTTATTTATTAATTATTGGTCAATTTCTTTATATATATATATATAATATATATATATATATATAAAGAAATTGACCAATAATTAATATATATATATATATATATGTGTGTGTGTGTGTGTGTGAGAGGGTGCTTGTGCACACATGTTTTTATGCACGCATAAATCAGAATCTGTATTAAATAATTGTTGTATACTTAGTTATATTGTATTAAGAACAGCAATTTAGTATTGTGTGGGTCATTTTTTTTAATTAAATTAATATTCGTTTTTATGTTAGAGTCTAAGTTATAAATGAAACATAGTAATTAAATAAATTCCAACAAAATTATTTTGCCTGAGTAAAGTAGCTAGTGGAACCAAATAATGCTTAAATAGGGAAAAAAATGTTAACAGCAAGTTGGGTATTTTTTTAATTACTTCTTGAGTAAAAGGGCTGAAAAATTTATGGATGTATATATATATAAATGCACATATTTCTAGATTTTAAAGTAAATACTGTTTTATTCCTATGATTATATTTTAACTTTAATTCTGAAAAGATCCTTCCTCTCTTATAAGCAATATTTCTTAAATTTGTTTGTCTCTGTACATGTATCGTGCTTATGTGGGTCTATGATACATATATATATATATATATATATATATATATATATATATATATGTGTATATATATATATATACAAAAAAAAATCTAAAGCGAGTCAAAACCTACCGCGGTATTTTTTTTCTTATTTAGTGTGTTTTGCTTTTTTTGTTCTAAACCCCCTCTTTTGTTGTTGGTATGGTTCCTCCTTATCTTAGTTTATGTCTATTTATTTGGTTTTATCTTTAGTGTTTTAGCCTTTGCCCTGACGATCCGTAGTGTGAAACAGCGGTAGGTTTTGGCTCGCTTTAGATTTTTTTGTGTGTCTTTGTTCTACTTTTGTATATCTTTTGTACTTTGTATCGAGCACTTTTTCTTGTGGTTGGTTCCGTTTGGAGTTTTTTTTTCTTTACTGAGGAGTATTGAGTGTTTTGTTCTTGTTCCGCGAATTTCTTTTTTTTTTCCCATTTATCCGACGCCTCAGTGCACCGGATTGTAACGGAATTAGGTTCTGTTTGTTAGTGGTTTTTTGGAAGGTTTATCTTAGTATAAATTTACGGCCTACATACTTACAGAGTCTATTTAGTTATTATTTTGATTTATATATATATATATATATATATATATATATATATATATTCGTCATCCACATACAAGCTTGTTTCGCTGTATCACACTAGACACCCACTTGCTTCTGGCCGGGATCGAAACTCGACCGATTTGGTGCCAGTCGGAGTCACTAACCACTAAGCCATAGGCATGTGTATTCAGAAAATGGAAACAGTAATGAATATACAGATTATCCTACGTAGGATTATATATATATATATATATATATATATATATATATATATATATATATATATTCTGTAATTTTCTCACCCATGTTCTTTCCATCTAAAGAACACATTAGGCATGCTCTACTCTATGAGTTTCACAGAGGTTCCAATGCAAATGCAACGTATTTTTTGTTGCGAATCTTTGCTTTCACGATACCTTCAGACACCATTTTTGGGTAGGCTTGTCACAGGTGATGAGAAATGGGTTCTCTCTCATGACGTTAAACGTAACGTCGGCGTTCGTGGATAAATCAAGAAGAAAGACCAGTTCAGCAACCGAGAGCAGAACTCCATCCAAAAAGATTATGTTGAGCAGATGGAATCAAGTTATAGAGAGCAAAGATCGTTATTGTTATGAATAAGATTTTCCAAAACACAATTTTTCATTTTCAAGATGAAATGTTAAATCGGCAAAAACTTTTGCACAGACTTGAGATTTTCACGGCTTCTGCTCCAATTTGCTTAGCTCCCTGGTGTCTTCGCTGCACAAATCTACTCGAACGGCTAGACAAGCAATTACGTCCATCCCCCCACTTTTACAGGGGAAAAAATCAAATATAACCGCAACTTCTACTCTTCAGATTCTTCTTTCGCATTTCTCGCATATGGAACTTCCTTCTGTATACTTGCTTTTCTCATAGCTACAATCTTCAAGAGTTTAAATGCAACATCAATTGTTATCTATTATCTTCTTATCTCTCATCATTTTCCCGAAAGCCCTTGTATCTTGTTCTCCTTTTCTTCTCTACTCCTACGCAGCTGTCTTTGCACTAGTGTTTGCATCATTCTCTTAACCATTCTCCGATAACTGTTCTTCGTTCTCTTTTTGCCCTGCACCCCAGTGGAAGTACTGCTTTACTTGGGGTCAAATTATTATTATTATTATTATTATTATTATTATTATTATATATATATGTGTGTGTGTGTGTGTGTGTGTGTGTGTGTGTGTGTGTGTGTGTGTGTGTGTGTGTGTGTGTGTGTGTGAAGAGAAAAAAGTTAGACATTAATAAAGACTGCAACTGCCTACAAAATATCGACTAGTACATTTATGTAGTTTAAAGTGTTTAAAATGCTTAATAAGATAGATAGATAGATAGATAGATAGATAGATAGATAGATAGATAGATAATAAAATGTTTGGAATAGATAGATAGATAGATAGATAGATATGATCAGACTGAGATAGATAGATAGATAGATAGATAGATAGATAGATAGATATAAAGAGACTGGCATAGATAGATAGATAGATAGATAGATAGATAGATAGATAGATAGATAGATAGATAGATAGATATACAGAGACTGGCATAGATAGATAGATAGATAGATAGATAGATAGATAGATAGATAGATAGATAATAAAATGTTTGGAATAGATAGATAGATAGATAGATAGATAGATAGATAGATAGATAGATATGATCAGACTGAGATAGATAGATAGATACATTGATAGATAGATAGATAGATAGCAGTGGACATTGAAGTAAAAACAACAACGGTGACAGTCTGTTCATGTTTGAACGCAATCCTCAGCGTTACTGTTTAAATATCGAACAGACTGTCGCAGTTGTTTGTTGACCTCACTATCCACTTTGCATATTTACATACAGTCTATCCATAATATGAAGCACTTTAGCTTACAAATATAACATAAATTAAAACTATATATATATATGTGTGTGTGTGTGTGTGTGTGTGTGTGTGTGTGTGTGTGTGTGTGTGTGTGTGTGTGTGTGTGTGCCGCTATATCGTGTTGAATTAAACGGTTCTCGTCCGATCACCGAAGTTAACCAACATCGAGCCTGGTCAGTACTTAGATGGCTGACCATTTGGGAATACCAGGTGCTGTAAACGTATGGACCTAAAATAGTCCACCGGTCCTCCAGGTTTGGGGTTTGAGCGCAGGGCTAACAACCCTGCCCCATAAAACAGTTGTTGCGGAAATAGTAACAAAAAGTTGGTGCCCTACACACCATTGTGTGTAACGGGTGATATATATATATATATATATATATATATATATATATATATATATATATATATATATATAAATGAAAAACGATATATGTTTTTATATATGAAGAGTATATTTTAATACAAATTGACTATATAAGAAAATGGTAAGTTTGCATAAATTTCGAGTGTCGAATTAACACTGTCAGTTCCATGCATAAATAGGATCTTCAAACTATATATATATGTGTGTGTGTGCGCGCGCGCGCGCGTGTGTGTGTGAACGATTTCTCTATAACATCAGTTCTGTACTTGTTTTGTTTTCAATAATAGAATAATAATCACAATCGATTTTTCTCTTGAGAACCAAGAGTCCTGAACTTCTTGGCAAAGCTGACAAATCAATCGGATATTTTCGCCGTCCATTCGACCGCGTCGTGTTTAAATTTGAAATGCCTAAATGTACATTAATAATAGACTCTTAAATGTTAGATTATTGATCGGAATGTACTTGTTAATGGAAGAATTTTCTTTTTCTTTTCATTATTCTAATATTTCGGAATGCACAATATTCATCCGGAAATTTTCGTATTTCGTTTTCAATCATTCATTTATTCTTTCTTTCTATTCAATTCTTGGTATATTATTTTTGAATAGTTCATTATAAAAATGTCAAGAAACATTCAAAAATTCGTATTTATTTAAATAGATTTATTATTACTGTCAACGCTATTTTAGTATATTCTCATGTTTTAGCAGATACCTCTGACTTTTAGAAACAATGAAATAAACGTTTATCGGACAAGATCATCGAAACTCTTATGAGAGAAAAGACATAATTGACATAATTTTATTTTATAATTGACATAATTTTATGAGAGAAAAGATAATGTACACTTCCCATTTGCCCGCGGTCATCAAAAAAATAAATGGAGCGTCAATCGACATCTTCTTTGTTCCTGAAACGTATTCTTTTATTGTTCTTTCTCTTAACAATAGTCTTTTCTTCATCTTTTCACTCTCAGTAACCTTAGGCTTCTTATCAACTTTCTTGGGGTGAAATGATTAACAAACAGTGTGAATACAGAAACCAACACTTCGAGTGACGATGTGGTTTCCGGTTTTCTCTTTTCCAATCTTTTTGCTCTTTTTTTCTTTTCCAATTGGAGTAGATAGACTAAACTATCGCCCGGTTCACACTCCAACCACGTCTATTGAACAGGTGAAGAGACTCATCCCTTGCTACCTGTTTAGGATGTGGTTTCCGGTTTTCTCTTTTCCAATCATTTTACTCTTTTTTTCTTTTCCAATTGGAGTAGATAGACTAAACTATCGCCCGGTTCACACTCCACCCACGTCTATTGAATAGGTGTAGAGACTCATCCCTTGTTCCCGTTTAGGATGTTGTTTCCGGTTTTTCTTTTCCAATCTTCTTACTCTTACGTAGCCCCCTGCGCATCAGTGGCGTTACCGCCTTGCTTGGGGTGATATAATTAAAAAAAAAATTTCAAACACACACACACATAAACACACACACGCACATGTATGTCAAAGTGGAAAAAGTTTCCGTGTGACGCTTTTCGTTCTTTAGGAATTCATGGAACTAAATGTGTTATGCTAGCACGACTACACATTCGCACAATCAAGAGACGCCGGAAATTTTAATGTTTTTTTTTTTTATCTAGCCGGTTCTACTTAGATTCTCTTTCTTTTTGTTTCCATCTTTCTTGTTTTTAAATATCTTCCACTGTGAAAATAGAAGTTATAGTATGCAAATCCTCTACCACACAACTGTTAACTAAAACACACAAAGTAAAATTGTACACCCGCAAAATCAGATTCAAACGACTAAAAGCATTTTGGAAAAACTAAGACCACGACTAAAAACATTTCAGAAAAACCTATACCAAGGCAAATTTCACAAGTCAGTGTGAAAAGCAAAATTCTGGCTCCTGATTCGATAGGAAATCGAAAATTGATATATGACGTCAGTCAAACAGTTTTTCACACCTAAGAAATAAAATACCTCTTGAAGCCGGTCACATGACAATAATACACTATTTAACCACATTCCGTGACCGGTCAAAAACAGTCCAGCATGGGAGCGGTTAACTGGCGCAACTTGTGTGTCAATGTAACAAAAAACATTTAAAGAAGCTGACCCGGACGTAAGGGCGCGTCACATATTCATTCAACCATTACTTCCATTTTTTTTCCTTCGTTTTCACTCCACGACGCCAAAAAAAACAATAACAACAACATGCACAGTCTATCGGTGATAATTACAATTTCTTTATTTGTTTTACCTTCTTTTTCACCCTGTCGCCAACCTACCAAAAAGAGAAAGGAACACAAGACTTTACATACTGCTACTATCCGTATATGCCCGGGACACTTAGCTACTTACTGCTATCGACCATGAACTCTTAATTTCTGAGGACAATTTAAATTACTTACACTTCTCTTTGAACAATTTTAACTACAAAACTACATGAACATTTTTCTTCTCACAAATATGTTATAGTGTTCAGTTAACGAAATTTCACTTATATTTTCCTTCTTACAATTTGGTTATTCTGTTAATAAATCTTTACTTTAATGTACACACATTTCAACATTCAACCTTCAACCTTCTGATATTTAAATTGTGGGGACTTCGGTCATGTTTGGCACAAGGCTAATTTTAGGACAAAATCGTTGTTAGTCTTGTTCCGGTAAGAAACCAACCCATTTGATGCATTGTTTTGTAAAATATCCTTTTTGTGTTCATATGATCATTTATTTAGATTCCTTGAGGTTTCCTCTATGTATTTTTGCCACAATTATAACTATTTACGCTCGAGTAAATTCCTTCTTAAAGTTTTAAGTTGTTGTTTGGTTTAGTATTAACCATGTCTTTTATTGCTTCAGATGTAGTAGTAAAAAATATTTTGTTACGCGTTCTGTTTATCACACATTTTCCCCGAATATTATTCTTGATATGTAAAAAGGCTTATATCGTTATATCTTATGGACTCTTCCGTCGATTTCGACATATCAGCGTCTAACACAGACAACCACACAAAGAATTGTTTAAAGTGGTGAAGGCTTGTGTAGCACCATCCACACTTTTTGGAACTGCTGATAACAAACAATAGGCGCAGACGTCTGCCACAGATCGCATGAACAACAGACCTCAATTATTATATAACTGGAGGGAAGGGACAGATTAATACCTTTCCCAAGGGTACCAGTGCGTAAGACAATGCCAAGTGTTCAACTGAAATTGAAACTAGGCTCACCGATTTTCCCCTCCGAGCCGACATCCACTGCACCACAACGCACATCCGTCACTATATGCTTACAGCACCTGGTATTCCCAAGCGTTCACCCATCTAAGTACGGACCAGTTGCTTAACTTCGGTGATCGAGCGTGATATGACCGTAAGCTATCCTTTTATATATATGTGTGTGTGTGTGTGTGTGTGTGTGTGTGTGTGTGTGTGTGTGTGTGTGTGTGGTTATCTGCTCAGAACGAGAAATCGGGGGGGGGGGGGGATCGAATTGCACTTGAATTCCTCGCACTCACTCACGCGCAAATACTCTTGGGAAAGGTATTAATCCGTCTCTTCCCTCCAGTTATGGGTTAAATAACAGGACAGATTGGGTTCTATAGCCTTAGCTGGTAACCAGTTTACCGTAGAAAGCAATGGCAATTACTGCGGTATAATCTTCTGCCCAGTCAATCATGTCTCTTTCGAGACATGATCACCAAAGCGTGTATCACGTATGCCACTTAACTGACTGATATATATATATATATATATATATATATATATATATATATATATATTAAATAAGTTTTCTTTCGTAAAAAGAAAAGGGATGACAGAGTTAATCCTAGAAATTAACTTATCAAGGAAAACAGTCTTTGTCATTGTTGATCCTGATGCAAGGAGATAAGGCATTAATGGCCATAAGAAAATTAAATGTTCACTTATTTTGTTACTTATAACAGTTGCATGGAGATTACATCGAACACTGAGAAATATTGTTTGTTAATTTTTTTCAAATGTATGTTTTAGAATGTTTTACAATCAAGTCCGCTGACTTGTTGATGTAACTGTAATCTCCATTGGAACAACTAGAACAAGATAACTGAACAGTTTTATTGATTACTATATATACACGGACGCATTATATATATATATATATATATATATATATATATATATATATATATATACTCAGATACTCAGAGAAACCCAAACATAAAACAACGAATTTGTTCGCCTGAAGAGAGTCACTTTTAGACTCGAAACACTTGTAGCGCAAATCATGAACAATTAATACTTCATAACTTGTATAAATAGCAAAACAATAAACATATATGTCAAAGAAAACGTTCACGGCTTCTCACACTTTTTATTTTATACTAATTACTCTCGTTGGAACAACCCTATCCCTTTATGCGAGATATATATATATATATATATATATATATATTAGTAAAGTTTTATAATTTGCTTGAAACATTGTGTATAATAGGTATATGTTTATGTCTTTTCTGATAGCTACAATCTCCAAGAGTTTAAATGCAACATCACCTGTTATCTATTATCTGCTTATCTCTCATCATTTTCCCGAAAGCCCTTGTATCTTGTTCTCCTTTTCTTCTCTACTCCTACGCAGCTGTCTTTGCGCCAGTTTTCCCATACTTCTCTTAACCATTCTCCGATAACTGTTCTTCGTTCTCTTTTTGCCCTGCACACCAGTGGAAGTACTGCTTGACTTGGGGTCAAATTATTATATATATATATATATATATATATATATATATATATATATATACTTGTGTGTGCGTGCATGTGCGTGTGTGTGTGTGAAGAGAAAAAAGATAGACATTAATAAAGACTGCAACTGCCTACAAATTATCGACTAGTACATTTATGTAGTTTAAAATGTTTAAAATGCTTAATAAGATAGATAGCTAGATAGATAGATAGCTAGCTAGATAGATAGATAGATAGATGAAAATCGATATATATTTTTATATATCAAGAGTATATTTTAAAACAAATTGATTATATAACAAAATGGAAAAAGTTTGCATAAATTTCGAGTTTCGAATTAACACTGTCAGTTCCATGCTTAAATGGGATCTTCAAACTATATATATATATATATATATATATATATGTGTGTGTGTGTGTGTGTGTGTGTGTGTGTGTGTGATTTATGGTTGGGGCCTTTTCCTGGTCTGATGATATATATTGATTGGAGGTATATACAGTGTAGTCCAAAAGTAGGTGGTCAGTAAATGATAACATTTTATTTTCAGTTGACATATACAATTATATTTACTAAATCAATTATTACATTTACAATTTAATTTTATTGTGTACAATAATAGAAAAAACTTTTAAATTATATCAACAGGAGTGCAGTTGTTGTTTTATTAGTTAGGCCCCGGATTTATTGAACGATGTGTTATTTCGTTAGGTTATACAGCTTATTAGAACTTTCGTCGCAGTTGGTACTTAAGAAGTTTATGAAAATTCTTCTCCGGTGATGATATTCTAGTTCGACGTCAGACACGTTGTTGTCAATAACAAGTTTTTCTAAACAGAGTTGATTAACCATTATCAAAATGCTTAACAATGAGAGTTCATTAAGTTGTAGTAAAATTGCTAGAGACGTTTCGTATTGGCTTATATGTAAACTTGGATTAACAATTGGCTTATATGTAAACTTGGATTAACTCTGAATATAAGCAGAGTTCTCATGAATACATTTATTCCGGACAGCTCCATTAATGGAGGAAATCGGTCATGCCACAGGCATAACTTCATAATAAATTGCCAATTTGAAGAATAATCCCATATTAATGAAATCAACTTGTGTCCATGGAAGGTCAGGTGAGAAATTCTAAATATTGAGTTATGAGTGTGAATAAAAAATATAATGTGGAAAGTACAATTATCTTAGCGGAATTTTGTTATTGTCGATAAAGTATAAGAAAATGGAACTCAGTACACCAGGTTGTTTGTAACTGTTCAGAGCAGGAGATCACGTGATGAAGCATAAACACAATAATGATTTCAATTTTAAGAAAGGTGTATAAAAAACTTGACATAGAATCGGCTTTACACTATTCACATTATTCGGACTATTGTCCTCATCTTGGTTGCCATTTGTATGACGTTTTGGTCGTTGTAAGCTCCGGCCTTCTTCAGTTGCGAGGAATTTCGAACCGAACGCTTTATTACGTTCACTGGGGTATATCATTCTCATATTTTGTGCGAAGTCAATTTTGGTAGTCATGAGTTATCTCCCTCTAACCCGACTATAAGTTATTTGTTCACCACTGCTGTAGCCAGGTATTGAACTCACAACTCTTTGGGTCAAGTCACTGGAACTAACCAACGCTTCAACTCAACTCTCTAAGTTATTTGTTCACCACTGCTGTAGCCAGGTATTGAACTCACAACTCTTTGGGTCAAGTCACTGGAACTAACCAACGTCTGTATCCACTGGGATAAGCGTAACACTGAAATATACTGTTGATATGCGGCCAAAGATGGTCGGCTATGGCTCGGCTGTTGTGCAAGGTACACATCACAATTCATTGTTTCCGTTCATGTATTAATGTTTGCTACCCAACTTGACAAATCAGTAAGTGTGTAAAGTCTTTACAATCTACCAATAAATAATAGTCATGATATATCTGTTTATTTTGAACATTATTGCGAAAGTGCTTTTTGTTAGAATACAAACATTCGATAAAAAACAATCAAAATTGTTCGATTTTTCTACTTCGATAGTCTGACCTTGTGCCAAATCAATCGCAAAATACAAATCGAATACACTGGAAAGTGGGTAAAAAGTTTATATATATATATATATATATAAGAAAACCATCGAAACGCATGCAGACAAATATAGACAGAAATTTATGTCACATTGATGTTTCAGATTTTCTAATATAGATTTTGTCGATAGAATTGTACCAGTCTCTGACAAAGGTGGGTATTTACGAATCATATTTGGAAATCTATACCCGCCGGCCATATTTCTGCACACACACACACACACACACACACACACACACACACACACACACACACACACACGTCAGATTACAAATAAATACAATAAATCTATTAATATATATATATATAGTGTATCGAGGCAGCAAATAATTTTCTGAACATATACTGTTAAATATAAGAGACAATGAATGTCTATTATGTTTAATCATGAGCCGTTCTAAACATTGTATTTTGGCTTTAATTTCAGTTGAAAATAAAGACAAAAAATTCTCCAACATTTGGATAATTTTTTATTAAGTTGGTTCTAAGCTTTCGGCTCACATGAGCCATCTTCAGAGAGGTTATTAAGACGGTAATACAGTAACATCCACCATCACCGACGATTTTATTTTGTGTTGACATAAAACTCCGCTAGGCAACGGCAATAGTTACCAAAAATAACAAACACAGTTCACAAATTTTCAATGCGGTTCTGTGACGCCACACCGCGTGATAGCGCGAAATGACAACAGAGCCATGTATTCAAATGCAATGTAACGTGTTGTGGCCGGATTTAAAGGGGATTTTATTAAATATTCATTGTCTCTTATATATATATATATATATATATATATATATATATATATATATATATATATTCCACTGTACATTAAATAATGAGGTTCTATTGCCGAACATTTTTGATAATATCCCCACAATTTCCTCAATTTTTCTCGCTTGGTTTTTTCGGTAAAATAAAATTTACATATTTTTCATGTTCAGCAGGGCATAATTTTCTCAATAACTGTCGGACTTTCTTTTTGTTATTCCAATGTAAACAATCCTTTTTGAAGATCCATTTGTATCTTCTGTAATAAGTTTGAAAAGTTATTCGTTCAACCGGATTTTATACAAACTCGCTAATGAAATTCGTAACAGAGTCTGGAGTGAATGAGTCAGACGTTTTCCATCCTCCGTTTTCAACGATTCAAAAAATATTTGTTGTTTTTGTAACTGAAATTGCCATTCATGTTGGTCTTTTTGTTGTTGTAACTGTAGTTCTTGTTGTTGCTTTTGCAGCACCAGCATTTGATGCATAATTGATTGTAGTTCGTCTATTGTCCTTATGTTCCGATGAGTATTTCAAAAACTACGTGTAGGATACGTATTTTTTCTCTGTAGTCTTCGTAAAAATTTTTGAACGAGTTCTTCGTCGCCATTTTTTTAACATTAATTTTTCGTAGTGTTATTTTGAAGGAAACTTTGGTAACTTGCTATTAGCGAGTTATAATAGTTTGGTCAACATATAAAATGAATCCTTCGAATAATACACAATAATGCTCTTGGAATAATTCGCACAACACCGGAATGATGCACAACACAGAACGATATTTATCTACCTCCCCACCAAGACGGAATGTGGCAAGCGGCCTTTTTAACGTGGGGTATCCGGGATCTAAAGCCCGGGCAAAAATTCATTGTCTAATATTACCTAGACGAGACTCTACCCTTCGGCGGAGTCTCGACTGGGTTATTACTCTCCGCCCGAAGGCAGAGTGTCCGACAAGGTAAGCGTTCGTGCTAATGCACAGACGTAGAAAAAACTCAGTCTTCTGTATGAATGCTATATATACTAAATATTTATGGTCATATGATCACAGTCACACAATTCATTCTACGATTACATTTGTTGTCTGGAGATCCGTGTTCGACCACATGTGTCGATACCGACACCTTCTTCCTACATAACAGTTTTTACCATCAGCTTTTTACCATCAGTTTTTACCATCAGCTGTCATATGAGTTTTGCATTATTTTATTAACACATCTGCGTATATAATGAATATTTTTGTGAGAGTTGTCATTAGAAATTCTCTGAATGTTTTTTCTTTTATTATGAACATTTGGTCTCTCAGGAAGTATCTTTGCTTTGAATGTCAAGTATCTTTGCCAGAATTGAATCGGAACTCATACAAGGATAAATTGTAGATCAAGAATTGTGTCCAGAAGAGACGCAGGAGATTTTGGAGGATGTGGTTAAAGACAATGGCGATATTATTTAATAAATTTACTCTTTAGTGTTTCAAGATATTTTTGTGTATTTTTCTCAAATATATATTCTACAATGAGGTGGCAGTTTTTTTTCATTGTTGCATAATTTAGGCGAGAATTTAACCATAGCGCCATGCGTGAGTTTCACTTGAGATCTGGAAAGAGATTCAGTGGCAATAATTTCAAATCAAACACCCTTTACTGAGAGAACACGCATTCATCATGATAGGTAAAACTTTAGGGTCTGCTATTTGATGGTGGAACGTTACTATTTGCAAATTTGGGCGTTTTGAATTTCACAAGCCATCAATCCACCAGATTCAATATTATTTATTGCTTTAATACACATGACACATATCTAAGCAATAAGTCAGTCAGCCAGTCAGTCAGTAAGTCAAGTGCCATACGTGATACACACTTTGGGAGATCATGTCTCGAAAGAGACATGACTGACTGGGCAGAAGATTATCCTGCAGTAGGTTTCCATTACTTTCTGCGGTAGACTGGTTGCCAGCCAAGGCTATAGAACCCAATCTATCCTATTATTTGACTCATAGCTAGAGGGAGAAAAGATGTATTATATATATATTTTTTTTAATCATTTCACCCCGAGCAAGGCGGAAACGCCACTGATGTGCAGGGGGTTACACAAATGTAAAAAGATTAATTAGAAAAGAGTGAGGAGTACAAACTAGTTAGAAAGGAACAATAGAAAGCAGGTGCGATGACAGATACATAGGTAGAGAGAAAGGGAAGGTTATACAGGGGTGGGGAGAGAGCTAGAGTCCAGTGGTTAGTAGATGAGTATTGACTTTGCATTTAAATTTCTGGAGGTTGTAGACGTCAGGAAAGCAAGAATACGGGAGCGAGTTCCACAGGCGGGAAGTGCGAGAGAAGAAGCTGCAGGAGTAGAATTGTCGTCTGTATTTGGCTAACCTGACTGTGAATGGGTGGGACCCAGTTGCCAGTCTGGTTGCACGAGTAAACACCTGTTGAGGAGGCATCAGTGACTTAAGCTCGTCCGAGCAGAAGCCATGAAAGTATTTATAGAACAGACAAAGGGAGGCCACATATCGACGATGGGGAAGTGGCTGCAGTCGAGTCGCATCACATTACAGACTCTCCTTTGGAGCTTGTCAAGAACACTGAGGAGAACGGCAGGGGCACCTGACCATAAATGGCAGCAGTACTCCATGCACGGACTGATGGTTGACTTGTATATATGCAGGATGGATTCAGGTGGAAAAAACATCCTGGATCGACATAGTGACCCAACCTTCTTAGCAGTAGATTTTGCTATGGATTCAATATAGTGGTTCTATTTGAGGTCTGACGACAGGGTAAGTCCGAGGAGGCGTAGTGTATTACTCTCAGGGAGAATCACTTGGTCCATGCTTATGGGAGGCAGGAGAGGTTGCCTGTAATGGTTGACAGACAACAGCTTGGTCTTAGATGAATTGAAGTTGACAAGCCACTTCTTGCCCCAGTTCACCACAGAGTGTAGATCCCGCTCAAGGTCAGCAGCGAGATTATGTCTGTACGCCACGACAGGTTTCTTACTGGAGCGGGAGTATATTGTAGTGTCATCTGCGTAGATGCCTACTTGGGACTTGATCTCATCTGGGAGGTCGTTGACGAAAATAAGGAAGAGCGTCGGGCCCAGGTTAGAGCCCTGTGGGACACCAGCATTCGTGCTGTAGGACGAAGAGGCACGCCAATTCAGAACGACCTTCATTTTGCGGTTATTTAAGAAAGATTGGATTAGGTAAAGCAGGCGACCGGTAATACCATAACCGCGTAGTTTGCATAGGAGGCCAGAGTGCCAAACCCTGTCGAAAGCCTTGGAGATGTCCAGAGCAACCGCGCGAGCCTCGTCAGACTCATCAAGGGCCTGTAGCATGTACTCCGTTACGGTTGTTAGCATGTCGGCCGTCAAGTAGTAATTAGTCGGGGATCAGTTTATTAATATATAAAACTGATCCCTCACTTTATGCCCATTAGAAGCCTTCATCCTGTTTTCAACTATTATATTCAGTCAGTCAGTTAAGTGCCATAGGTGATACACGCTTTGGGAGATCATGTCTTGAAAGAGACATGACTGAGTGGGTAGAAGATTATCCCGCAGCAGGTTGCCATTTTTTCTGCGGTAGACTGGTTGCCAGCCAACGCTATAGAACCCAATCTGTCCTGTTATTTAACTCATAGCTAGATGGAGAAGATAGGTATTATATTATTAAGTAGTAGTTAGTCGGGGATCAGTTTATTACTTCATAAGAGTATGAAACTGATATCCCACTTTATGTCCAGTAGAAGCCTAAGTCACGTTTTCTATTATATTCAGTCAGTCAGTTTAGTGCCATGCGTGAGACATGCTTTGGGAGATCATGTCTGACTGGGCAGAAGATTATCCCGCAGGAGGTTGCCATTTTTTTTCTGCGGTAGGCTGGTTGCCAGCCAAGTTTATAGAACCCAGTCTGTCCTGTTATTTAACCCATAACTGGAGGAGAGGAACGGTTTAATACCATAACCGAGGGTATTTGCGCGTAATTGAATGCAAGGAATTCAACTGTAATTCGAACTCGGGTCAGATGATTCAAAGACAGATTATACTTTTTGTGGATGTTGCAGTTTTTATTGAGCAAATAAAATGAGATGCTTATACATGTTTTTTTCTATTCGAATCTTGAAATCCATACCCGTTAATCAATAAATAAAATATTCAAAATATTTTAATTATTTTCTCTAAGTAACCATGAAATAATCCAACCCCAACAATACAAATGACATGTAATTAACACTGGCATGTTTGTAATGGCTAGTTTCTTTAATTCACAGTAATTTTCACGCATTCTGCGACATCTGTGGCCGTTTTGATTCGTGTATAGTGAGTGTACTTTTTTTTCAGTACTAATTAATTCGAACCAGGCATTAGTAATTGAATCAATATAATTCAATAACGTTTCTTTGGAAACTTCTCCGAACAAAGACACCATTAAAAACACGAGGCAAAGCAGGAATTTTGTAAACACGTGGAACTTAAATTCAAGAGAACAATATTTTAGTTAAATCGTTATTTTGCAATGTTTGAAACCTTTAAGGATAATCAAAGTCACATCCAGTATCTTGTTAACAAAACTCCGATCGAAGAAGGCATTTAAAAAAATAATAGTAATGTTATCTTTCTTAGTAGAGCATTGTGGTGCAGTGGGTATCGACTTAGAACGAGAGATCGGCGTACTGAGTTCGAATTTCAGTTAAATTCCTTGCATCCACTTACGCACAAATACCCTTGGGAAAGGTATTAATCCGTCTCTTCCCTCTAGTTATGGGTTAAATAATAGAACAGATTGAGTTCTATACTCTTGGCCGGCAACCAGTCTACCGCAAAAAGCAATGCCAACCAACTGCGGGATAATCTTCTGCCCAGTCAATCATATCTCTTTCGAGACATGATATTCCAAGCGTGTTTTACGTATGGCACTTAACTGACTGAGTAGAGCATCATATGCCTAAAATCGTACGATTTTCCTTTGCAATTAGAACAGTTTGAAGATTAATATTTAGTAAGTTTAACTTTATCTGAAAGAAAGCTCCAAATGAAGGTGCTAAATTGAGAGTGAAATTAACTACTGAACCAATGTAGCGTCTACTTTGTTTGCAAACTATTGTGCCACGGCGAAGCAACATAAAAGTATTTTTCAATTCCTGGAAATGCAATATATATGCCTACTGCATATGTATGTATGTATGTATGTATGTATGCATGCATGCATGTATGTATGTATGTATGTATGTATGTATGTATGTACTTTTTTTAATCCAAAAAAGAAAAGGCATATAGGTAAAATCCAAAAAAGCAGATGCTATTAAAATAAATTTTATTAATATTAAAATGATCCAGATCGAGGGCTCGATGTAAATAGTATTATCAATTTACAGAGTCAATTCCGAATTCTACATACGTTGAATAGCTATTTCAGCGAGAAAAATTTCGCTTCTTCAGCAACGATTAAAACAAAACAAAATTATTCAAATCTATTACAAAAATTCACATACCGGAAGGAGCCCAAAAACATATCCATACACAGGAAGTTTACATATAAAACGGGGGATTTCAGAAAAAAAATTTTTTTAATTTGTCGTCCACACATAGATACAAAGGGGCAGAGAAAGAGATTCAAGACTCGTTATTAGAAGATGACTTTTAGATTACGTCTGTATTAAAGAATCGAAACTCAAAATTATATATATATATATATATATATATATATATATTGTTGCGAATCTTCGTTGCCAATTCATTGTGGAGTTGTGACGAAACTTCGCAGCAAAGTTGTAGCGACCGGATTGTGCCGGAAGTAAAACACGAAACAAGAAGGTAGGTTCAAAACAGTGTATTAGTATAACAAGAAACAAGATATTCAAAGAAAATGATAATAATAAGTAATTGCAAATAAGTAAATGAGTATTGCCTGACTAGTAGTTGTCGTCAAGTGCCGCATTAGCTACTCTTTAACTGATGTCAACTGCTTTCGTGAGCTGCTCTCCGGAAGGCACGCAGATAATTACATATAACAAGAGGAAGAGTCTATTCCTCGTAGGAGGGCACCATAACACCCCTCCTAAAATCTCAACTCCGCAGGAGTCTAGTGATTTTTTTTTTCTTTTTTCAAGTTCGCGGTAGACACTTTTGACAACTTATCTGTCGGTGGTCTTAATATCTTTTCCGCTTTGGATTAACCACTTTTAACTCCGCTGCACTTCTTTTCCTTTTTGGACGGCATATTTCGAGAGCTGTTAGAGGGTTGGGGTTGCCATCTTAAAAGTGTCGTATATTGTATGCATCGTTGTTTTTTCAGGAAACCTGTTATCAACCCTCGTCAGTTACTCGTTTCCTAAGTTGAATTATGTCTTTTATGTATGAATTGTGGACCCTTTATTATGTAAATCATATTCCCAATTCTTTTTTCTATTGTACCTGTCTCCCAAAAAGATTTGTTGTCTTTAAACATTTTGAAGAAAACTTTTTTCTCCTGGGTCATACCGTCTTGCAGGTACGTTTTTGTTCTTTTTGGCTTTGTTTGTTTCGGCAGTAATTTGTCATAAACAGATCCTATACGACATACGAACATCATTTCAGCTGGAGATTGTGAATCTGTTGTCTTGTCGTTGGATGTAATCTTGTATACTTGCAGAAATTGTTGAAGAGTTTTTTTCAGTTAGTGTAGCCATAGCTTTTGTCAAAGCTCTTTTCAAGGTATTTACGAATCTCTCAGTCCATTTGACTAAGGATGATACTAACCTGTGGTGATGTGTTTAATCTGATAATTTTCACAGAATTCTCTAAATTCTACAGACGTAAACTGAATTCCATTATCAGATATCAGGGAATCTACTAGTCTGAATCAAGTGAACAGATCCCGAAGAAATTTTATAACAATTTATGTAGTTGCGATTTTACAAGTGTATACTTCGGGCCATTTTGAGAAACTGTCGACTACAATGAGGTGGTAATATCCGTCCAGCGAAATCAACGTGAATTCTAGAGCAAGTTAGGTTCGTTTTTGATAATACTGATGAATACGATTTTTTTTATTTAATCATTTCACCATAAACAAGTCAACAAATATAAGAAAAGGTCAAACATTTTAAGGCGCGATAACAATAAAAAGCCGGAACTAAGAAGAGAGAAGATAACGATTGACATAGAATTCAAATTTGTGAAGATCAGAAGTGACGAGAAAGCAAGAATCCAGAAGATAATTCCACAAGCGAGAGAAGAAATAGTTGGCATAGAATTTCTAATATCAGAAGAGAAAAATATCAAGGAGCGAGAACAATAAAAGAACAAAAATTAAGACGACAGAATATAATGATTGACATTGCATTTAAATTTTTGAAGACCAAAGTTGAGTGATGTTGGGGAGTCACCCCTTTTCACAGATTCTATGGACTCTTCCATGGTATCCAAATAATCTTTCCTACACAAAACGGGTTGTTGTTGTTGTTGTTGTTGTTGTTGTTGTTAGAGTTGGTGTTTATCAGAGCAGTTGAATCGCCGCTTGTTGGTCAGCAAGAATATAGACTATTACCCGGACTTCTTGTATATATTTGACTCCTACTAACAATTATTCCTGAATCTACTAACCGTGTACAGATTGTATATCTTCTATTCAATATACTTGCATTTTTCTCTCTCATATCTGTTATTGTTATTGTTATACTGTGTGGTTTTCTAAACAAGAATCCACAACACACACACACACACACACACACACGCATATATGCGTGTGTGTGTGTGTGTGTGTGTGTGTATGTGTATGTGTTGGGAAGTCACCCCTTTTCACACACTCTATTGCCTCTTCCATGGTATACAAATAATCCTTCCTACACAGAACGGGTCGTTGTTGTTGTTAGAGTTGCTGAGACTCTTCAACTATAACACTGTCAGCATTCTGCCTTCGGGTAGAGGGCGCTCTCTGCTTCCGAGCTGAGAGCAATAACCCAGTCGTGGTTCCGCCGAAGGGTAGAAGTACGACTGGGCAAAAATAGACAGCCATTTTTTGGCCGGGCCATATAGCCCAGAAATCCCAGTCAAAACTGACCATGTGTCACATGTTGCCCTTACAGGGAGGGACAACTAAATATAGTTGTTGTTAGAGATGGTGTTTGTCAAAGCAGTTGAACCGCCGCTCGTTGGTCAGCAAGAATATAGACTTATTACCCGGACTTACTTCTTGTATATATTTGACTCCTACTAACAAGTATTTCTGAATCTACTAACCGTGTACATGTTGTATATTTTTGGTTTTCTAATCAAGAATCCACAACAAGTGGAAAGCAAGTAACCTTAACGGTGTTCCACAATCGAGAGAATGTACTGTTAGCATAAAACTTATAAATATTTTAAAAGAAAAGAACACAATTAAAGAGAGAGAATAATAATTGAACAGGAATTAGAAAGACAAAAGGTAACAACTAACATAGCATTTACATTTTTGAAGATCAAAGTTGAGCAGAAAGCAGGAAGCCGGAAGAGAGTAAAGCCAAGCGAGTAAAGAAACTGTTAGCATAGGACTTATAATAATATGAGAAGAAGTCGTAATTATGGAAAGAGAACAATAAAATATCAGAAACTAAAAAGAGAAAAGATAACGATTGACATTGCATTGAAATTTGTGAAAATCAGACTTGATTCGAAAGCAAGAAACCGATAAAGAATTCTACAAGCGAGAAAGGAAACCATTAGCTTTGAACTTACATTTAGCTATTTCAATTCTAAACTGATGTGAATTTGCCACCAATCTAGTAATGTGCTCAAATTCAGAATCTATAAGCCACACAGGAAAGCAATATTTATTTTGCAAATACAAAAATCTGACCCAAGGCCAAAAGAGTAACAGAGGAAACTGGACTTCAATCTGTCTTTTCTTAAATTTAGCTAACCACAATTACTGACCAAAACATACCACTGTATTTATTTATACCATAACACATTCTTACTTACCATTCTCACTACAGGCATCATAGTACCTCAAATCTTTATGTAGTCCTAACTAGTTTCCATATGTACAATGCATTTATGGGGTGGTCCTGACCATTGATGATAAATTGCATCCGGCATCAAGGAGTCTGATTGTGAAGTTCTGAGGAGCATGAGACCACCTCTTAACAGCTGTTGTTCCCAGGTTCACCCTGACCCGGAGTGGTAGCACCTGTTAGGGTCCCAGCTATGGGTAAATAGTTAACCCTCAAACTGGGGTCAAAACACTATGAAAGTATAAAAATACACTTTTACAGAAATATATACCTAAAAATAGACTTTTATAGAAAAATATACATTTTTATACATAATATACATGTGCGTTGTGGCGCAGTGGATATCGGCTCGGAACGTGAAATCGGGGAACCGAGTTCGAATTTCAGTTGAATTCCTTGCATTCACTTACGCGCACATACCCTTGGGAAAGGTATTAATCTGTCTCTTCCCTCCAGTTATGGGTTAAATAGCAGGACAGATTGGGTTCTATAGCCTTGGTCGGCAACCAGTCTACCGCAGAAAGTAATGGCAACCTACTGCGGGATAATCTTCTGCCCAGTCAGTCATGTCTCTTACGAGACATGATCGCCCAAGCGTGTATCGCGCATGGCACTTAACTGACTGACTGATACACTTTTGAAGGAAAAGGTTAATCTCAGCAAAACATTTTTGAAGACATTTTCAGTTGACTAAAATAAAAAAGAGTAAAAACAAAATATTTTCATTAAAATCTGACTAAATCAACCTTCTCACTATAACCGAAAAAAAAAAACTAAATCCCACTTTTTTGGCATTAAATAACCCATAGAGGTGTTGATAAGCCGTTAAACAAAGCTCAAACTCAAACTCTTCTATGGGGAATGGCGAATAAAAATAACATTTTTTTTTAAAATCATCTCACCCCAAGCAAGGCATTCCACTGCCACTATTGCGCATGGGGCTACATAGGGGAAGGTAAAGAGAAGGAGTGGTTAGACATAGGGAATGTCAGGAGGAAGGTGACAGATGAGTAAGGATACCGAGGATGAGGGTTGGGCAGATGGGAAGAGTGTTTGATAGAATGGGAGCAGGTTAGTGTGTTAGGAGGTGTCTATTGACCTTACATTTAAACTCTTTTAAACAACATATAAAAATGGTATCCTAATAAATATTAACAATGATTACAATTTTATATAGGGAAATTAGCGTTCATCAGAACAGTTGCCATGAAAGTATCTTAGAAAAGACGCAAGGAATCTCGATTAGAGAGGTGGGAAAGTGACTGATGGTAAGATGCCAGGTCAGAACCAAAATCATTGCCGATTCTTCTTGATGTTTTATCAAGAATCTCAAAATATCAAGAATCTCTAAATATATAGCAGGAGAACCAGACCAGATGTGACAGCAATATTCAATGCGACGACGAATGCTAGGTCTATAAATATGTATGATGGAGCGAAATAGAATATCTTAGTAGTCGATACTCAAGTAAGCAATCACGTAAAATGAATATGAATCATATCGTTTTTGTTTTTGTCTAGGGGAGATAATTTATAGATACACGTCCTAGAATGTCGAAAAAAGGACGGTTATATTTGTATAAGAAATGCATTAGATGATAGCTGTCTTTGGATGTCGGGAACTCTCCTTTGTTGATTAAAGGGTTTATTTCGAATGTCTACAGCAAATATTTATTTAAAAATAAACAACTAATTATTGACTTTCATGATTTTATGAGAATATTTATTTTTCACAAAGGGAATGATTAATTACTGTCGAGTATGTAATCATCAAGCCCCCCCCCCCAGTAAAATTTGTTTTTAATTCAAATATCTACGGTTTTCTTCCAGTCCCCACGTTTATTTGGTCAAGAGACCGTGTTATCGGATAGATAGATAGATAGATAGATAGATAGATAGATAGATAGATAGATAGATAGATAGAATAGATTAGATAGATAGATAGATAGATAGATAGATAGATAGATAGATAGATAGATAGATAGATAGATAGATAGATATGAACAGACTGAGATAGATAGATATGAACAGACTGAGATAGATAGATATGAACAGACTGAGATAGATAGATATGAACAGACTGAGATAGATAGATAGATAGATAGATAGATAGAAAACTGAAATTGAATTATTTGCGCATCACAGCAAGCGGTAAACAAAGTCTGACAATTGCGCATGCGTTAAGTTTTATTTGACATTGGCGCGTGCGCATAAGCAGTCACTGCCGACGTTCTCGTGAACTTTGTATTCGGAAATAAAATCGTAAAAGTTACAATCTTATCAAAAAGCAAAAAAAAAAAAATCTATGAAATCGTTGAGTGGATCAAAAATGGTAGCAAAAGCATCCACCAAAAAGCAGTCAAAGACGAACAAGTGCGGAGGTTCAAAGATCATCTCTGCGATGAAAGTAACAACGCACATTTTACAGACACAAAATATACTATGCATATTCCCTCAAGTTTGTTAATCCGATATAGAATTATGTTGATATATATATATATATGTGTGTGTGTGTGTGTGTGTGTGTGTGTGTGTGCGCGCGCGCGCATTGACGTAGAAATGAACTGTTACAGATATAACAGGAATTAAGATATTTTCTTCAGACTGTAGACTTTACACTCTCATTCCCTCTCATTCTCTCTCAGCTACTGTTTCCCTATATCCATCTCTATCTGTTCATTATAGATAGATAAATAGAAAGAGAGATTATAATATATTTAGTCTTGTTAATAGATAGATAACTAGATAAATAGACAGATAGATAATTGAGTACCTCTAAAGACTTGCTAGAAAGAGCCTACCATGATGAACAACAGACCCCAAACTTGATAAAAAAAACAAAGTTTTATCTTCAAAATATTTTTGTCATTATTGAGATGAAAGACTGAAATATTTTATATTGTCTTATTACTTTTTTTAATCCCTACCATCACGTTCGAAATGTGAAAATATTGTTTTACAAACGCTTTGTGGTGATATCGACCAAACAAAAGCGATGGACCGGATGTTTGCACCCACAGGACCAAAAAGCAAATGACCAAAAGTCGTCCGTGCGCAGCCGGATTCGCGCAGATGTTCCGGTTGAAAAATAAAAATTAATTAAATATTAAATTTCCAGCTCGCGAGCCTACGCGAATTTTATTTATCGGCCAATGGGAAGCCCAGAACCAAATACGGATATGAATTCCCAAATGATCACCTGTGATCCAAAAAGTCGAAATAAAAAGCCGATACAGAAAGCATCGCCAGACAGAAAGACAGACCCAGACTCGAGAGAGACGACTGTAATTAGTAGCCCCCTTGACCCAAGTCAATTGGCTTACTATGCTCGCTGCCTCTCTTACCTCTTTCATTCTTCCCTGTCTCAAAACTACTTACTGATCTAAGAAGCGAATCCATCAAAGACATTTCTTACTCACGACACTACCACATTCCTAAGTATTAATTCTCTTTTCAGCATTTTATTGCCATGAACATTTTAACGTCCATTGAACCTATACTTCAAGTATTACTTTAATTGTAAAAAACCTTAATTGATATGTGTATATATAAAATGCTATTTTTCAACTCAATTTGCTTTTCTTGACTTATAATCATTTTATGACTTATAGTGCGCTATCTACAACAAGGAAAAATTCCGTCAATCTTCAACAATACACAACTACCCTTCACTAGAACGGTTTCTCCACTATAAACTGGAAAAGAATGGATAACCCGCTATAGTTTCTTCTGATACCGTCATCAACTTTCAACGATCTAAAATTGCTGTGCTTATAATGCGAGTCCAAAATATTTCACGTCTTCATTATTTTCTTATATCTCATAAGCCAGAAAATATTATTTTTGATGTTACGTGTCAATTTAAGCTCCTTCGAATTCTATAACATTCTTCTGTTTTTCAACCAGTGATTTTATTAATTCTTCTTATTTCCACTTTTGCATCAATTCTTTGTTTCTTAGTGATAATCTTCATTTAAATACAGTTTTACCATTCCTATACGCATCCATTCTAATGACATACTGCATGTTTTATATTCGACAGACTAGGAAGATCCGTTCTGTTAGTTTAATAACCTTTTGGCGAAGTGAACAATAATCAAAATTAAAAAATATGTAATGTCTTGCATAAATAAACCTTTGAACATTTTGTATTTATGGCCATATCACGTTGAATACACCGGTTCTCGCTCGATCACTGAAGTTAAGCAACGTTGAGCCTGGTCAGTAATTAGATGGGGTGACCGCTTGAGAATACCAGGTGCTGAAAGCGTTTAGTGACGGATGTGCGTTGTGGTGCAGTGAATATCTGCTCGGAAACAGAAATCGGTGAGCCGAGTTCGAATTCCAGTTGAATACCCTGCATTCACTTAAGCACTGGTACCCTTGGAAAAGGTATTAATCCGTCCCTTACTTCCAGTTATAGGTTAAATAACAGGGTAGGACTTGGGGAGCCTGCCTTTAAAAACAAATCCCAATGAATCTTGATACTCGAAAAAGAAAAAAAGTATTACTAGACACCTCGCAGATTCTCATCCAACTCTACATTTGACTCGTCTGGAGTAGACTCACCCGACTTCCCTATTAGAACTGAGGCCAAACTGCACGACGTATATATTACCCCAACAGTAGTATCCCGAGTAATTTCAAAACTTGACCCCCATAAGGCAAGCGGTGGTGATGGAATCCCGGTGATAGTCCTTAAGATGTGTGCTCCTGAACTCTCCCCTGTCCTCTCTAAACGGTATTACTACTGCCATACTGCTTCCTGTTTTCCTGCATGCTGGAAGTTCTCTTCAGTCGTTTCTGTATTTAAGAACTGTGGTGAACTCTCGGACCCATCCAACTATCGCCCTGTCAGTCTTCTACCAATTTTCGGGAAAGTGTTCGAGGCCATAATTAATGCTGAAATAGTTCAACACCTTACTGCTCACAAACTCTTCTCTGACAGGCAGTATAGCTTCCGCTTTGCCAGGTCCACGGCCGACATGCTAACAACCGTTACGGAGTACATGCTCCAGACCCTTGATGAGTCAGACGAGGCTCGTGCTGTTGCTCTGGACATCTCCAAGGCTTTTGACAGGGTTTGGCACTCTGGCCTTCTATGCAAGCTACTGGACGCTGGCTTGATCTAATCCAATCTTTTTTAAATAACCGCAAAATGAAGGTCGTCTTGAATGGGCATGCCTCTTCATCCTACAGCACAAATACTGGTGTCCCACAGGGCCCTATTCTGGGCCCTACGCTCTTCCTTATTTTCATCAACGACCTCCCAGATGAGATCAAGTGCCAAGTAGGCATCTACGCAGATGACACCACAATTTACTCCCGCATCAGTAAGAAACCCGTCGTAGCGGACAAACATAATCTCGCTGCTGACCTTGAACGGGATCTACACTCTGTGGTGAATTGGGGTAAGAAGTGGCTTGTCAATTTCAATGCGTCTAAGACCAAACTCTTGTCTGTCAATCATCACAGACAACCTCTCCTGCTTCCCATAAGCATGGACCAAGCGATTCTCCCTGAGAGCAATACACTGCGCCTCCTCGGCCTTACCCTCTCTTCTGATCTCAAATGGAACCACTACATCGAGTCCATAGCTAAATCCACTGCTAAGAAGGTTGGGTCACTCTGTTGGGATAGGATGTTTTTTCCGCCTGAATCCATCCTGCATATATACAAGTCAACCATTCGTCCGTGCATGGAGTACTGCTGCCATATATGGTCAGGCGTCCCTGCCGTTCACGTCAGTGTTCTCGACAGGCTCCAAAGAAGAATCAGTAATGTGATAGGTACTGACTTGGCGGCTCGACTACAGCCACTTCCCCACCGACGAAATGTGGCCTCTCTTTGTCTATTCTATAAATACTTTCATAGCTTCTGCTCGGACGAACTTAAGTTACTGGTGCCTCCTCAACAGGTGTTTACTCGTGCAACCAGATTGGCAACTGGGTCCCACCCATTCACAGTTAGGTTAGCAAAATGCAGACGACAATTCTACTCCTGCAGCATCTCTCGCACTTCCTGCCTGTGGAACTCACTCCCATATTCTTACTTTCCTGACGTCTACAACCTCCAGGAATTTAAATGCAATGTCAATACTCATCTATTAACCACTTGACTCTAGTTCTTTTCCCACCCCGTATATCCTTTCCTTTCTCTCCACCTTTGAAACTTTCATCACACCTGCATTTTCATCTTTCTATTACTCCTTTCTAACTGGTTCGTCTTTCTCTTCACTCTCTTCTAATGAATCTTTTTACACTTATGTAACCCCCTGCATATCAGTGGCATTACCGCCTTGCTCGAGGTGAAATGATTAAAAAAAAACAATAAATTGTTGAAAGAAAAAGGTATTACCAGCAAAAAATACATAAAAATTTAGTTGGCATTAAATGACCCGTCGAGGTGTTGATATGCCATAAAAACAAAACAACCAACAATTTAACCCTGACTCGATAATACTCTTTTTCAAAAGCTTACAACCATTTATTTTGATATTGTAATCACCTTTTCCTGAATCTGAAATTGTATTGTTTATAATACGAGTTTGAAATATTCCGCCTTCTCACTATTGTCTTCCAAGTCTTGTTGCTTGAATATTTCCATGGCCGACTCTCTCATCAAGTCTATACAATGTAGCTTTACATTCATCATTAAATATTACGAGTTTTCCTGTACGTCTTCATCTAATTTAATGTTTTTCTCTCTGTAATATTTAATCAATACCTTCAGTTTGTTTTCTTAATATTCTACATCTTTGTTTTCTGTTTAACTTCAAAACACTAAGTTCTTTAAATAGCAATTTTTAATGTAGAATCGTTAAAGATAATGGAGAAATGATCGGTTCCTTGCACTGCTCCAGAAAATACCTGTCTCTTCCTACCCCCGCTCGGTCTTGTCAAGAGTCAGATTAGCCTTAACTTATTAACTTTTTAATTCACTTTTTGTTAACTTTTTATTCGTTATATTAACTCTTGTATTAAGTTTATTTAATGGAACCGATTAATAATTATCATTCCTCTCACCCCGTTTCTCACATTTACATCTCAGAGCAACCATGCCACGTACACAATCACGAATCACCCTTATTCCCTTTATATTCCATCAGTAAGGACAAATTTCCGCTCAGATGGCTTATTCCTGAAACCGACTAAGAAAAGAATGATCTCTTGTTCACTACAATTGTAACCGCTGCAAGTCTAGGGCATGTTATCTATCCTACATATCCTCATAATCTGCACATTCCCCTCTTCCTCCCATACAACAATCTCATTTCCGCAACCCCTTATCTTCGGTGCTTCTGTATTTGGACATTATATTAGGATGTGCGTTGTGGTGCAGTGGATATCGACTCGGAACGAGAAATCGGGGAGCTGAGTTCGAATTCAAGTTGAATTCATTGCATTCATTTACGCACAAATACCCTTGGGAAAGGTATTAATCCGTCTCTTCCTTCCAGTTATGGGTTAAATAACAGGACAGATTGGATTCTATAGCCTTGGCTGGCAACCAGTCTACCGCAGAAAGCAATGGCAACCTACTGCGGGTTAATCTTCTGTCCAGTCAGTCATGTCTCTTTCGAGACATGATCGCCCAAGCGTGTTTCACGTATGGCCCTTAACTGACTGATTTGGTGAACGGCTAGTAAAAGAAATCTTCTTTTTGTAATATTTTATATCTGCTTTTTATAATGTTCTTATCTTGCGAATGTCTTCATTAATAATTGTTTATTATTGTTTATTGGTATTTGTTCAACATTTTTGGCATTTCCACCAGTTGGTTTCGTTATATTCACGCGCAAATGCTCGCTTGAAAAGTATGAATCTATCTTTTCTCCCCAGCTATGGCTTAAATAGTAAGACGTGTATCAAGAAAAATCTTCATTATTCTCAAAAACTTATTGACGCAATATTCACTCAGAATTATTTTTACAACCCAAAGATAAATACCAGCTTTGCATAAACCACAAAAGGTTGATAAACAGCAAAAACAAAAAGAAATTAATCATTGAATCCACATTTCTAACGTTGTGTTTTTATCATCTATTAACATAATCCTGTTTCAAGTTGAGAAAATATCTTTCTCCTTGACCATAGTAAACTTTATAAAACTGAAAGAAAAAAATAAATGTGCGATAATATATATTTTTATTTGCATCATAATCAACAACGAATTGGGAAAAAACTCATAATACTGAATATAAAAAACATATTAAAATATTAAATATTTACCTCAGAAATATATCCTGGAAAGGTTGCCAGCATTAATTCGTTAATTTAATTGTGAAAATGTTGATATTTCAATGATAAAATCAGAAATAGTACGGGATAATAGATAGATAGATAGATAGATAGATAGATAGATAGATAGATAGATAGATAGATATGAACAGACTAGATAGATAGATAGATAGATAGATAGATAGATAGATAGATAGATAGATAGATAGATATGAACAGACTGTGATAGATAGATAGATAGATAGATAGATAGATAGATAGATAGATATGAACAGACTGTGATAGATAGATAGATAGATAGATAGATAGATAGATAGATAGATAGATAGATATGAAGAGACTGAGATAGATAGATAGATAGATAGATAGATAGATAGATAGATAGATAGATATGAACAGACTGAGATAGATAGATAGATATGAACAGACTGAGATAGATAGATAGATATGAAGAGACTGAGATAGATAGATAGATATGAAGAGACTGAGATAGATAGATAGATAGATATAGATAGATATGAACAGACTAGATAGATAGATAGATAGATAGATAGATAGATAGATAGATAGATAGATATGAAGAGACTGAGATAGATAGATAGATATGAAGAGACTGAGATAGATAGATAGATATGAAGAGACTGAGATAGATAGATAGATAGATAGATAGATAGATAGATAGATAGATAGATAGATAGATATGAAGAGACTGAGATAGATAGATAGATAGATATGAAGAGACTGAGATAGATAGATAGATATGAAGAGACTGAGATAGATAGATAGACAGATAGATAGATAGTGTTGTGTACTTACCTAAGGAAAGTAATGGGTATGTCTCAATCTTTTGTATAATACGTTGGTCTCTATTCAGAGAGTGTGGTTTGTTCATAGCAGTCCTCTACTTCTTCATCTATGTGCATTGTCCTTTCAGGATGTAGGCGATCATGGCCTTCCACCTCTCCCTATCCCTGGTGGCTCTTACCACGCTTTCTCCTGTAACGTCTCTCAGCACTTGTTCCGTCATCCACCTGCTCAGGCCCTTCAAATATGTTTTACCCTGTCTCTTTTTCCCTCTATCTGGCCTGTTAGTATCAGGTTCTCCAAGCCCTCCTTCCTTATTGCATGTCACAGAAACTTCATTTGTCTCTTCCTGATGCTCAATATTAATTTCCTTTTTGTTTCCATCCTTTCCAAAACCTCACATGCTCGGTCTACAATATCCGCGGTATCCTTCTGTAGAACCACATTTCAGCTGCTTTAAATTTTCCCTTCATCTTTGCTGATATTGTCCAACATTCACTGCCATATTGAAGAACTGACATCACATAGCATACATACATCTGTATTTGGCACTTTGGGCTGCTCTTTTTGCTGATGACCATGCATTCGGTTTTCTTGCGGTTTATTTGTAGTCCTTTCTTCTCACTCTCTTCAGCTATCTTCTGTAGGAGGTCCTGCAGTTTTTTTTTCTGTGTCTGAAATCAACACTGTGTCGTCTGCGTATTTTATGTTGTTCAGGTTGTGACCTCCGATGACAAATCCTGGCATAACACCTAGGGTCCTCAAAATATTCTCACTGTACAAGTTAAATAGATCCGGTGAAAATATACATCCCTGTCTTACTCCTCTTTCTATCTTTGCATAACTGCTGAATTCGTTACCTGTCTGTATGCAGGCAGTCTGCTGCCAGTAGAGGTTTTTAAATACCCTAATGTCTTTCCCAAATATGTCGAGCCTGCTGAGCATCTCCATCAATTCTTTGTGGCGTATTTTGTCGAACGCTTTTGCATAGTCAATAAAGCACAGGTATAAGTCCTTCTTCATTTGTATTGCCATTTCAGAGAGCATCCTAATCATAAATATGACGTTCCTTGTCCCAGTGTCTTTGACGAACCTATACTGTTCTTGTCCTATCTCTGGCCTGATTCTACTTCTTGCTCTATTCATCAGTATTCGGATGATCAGTTTTGTAATATGACTCATTAAGCTGATAGTTCGGTGTAGTCCACACTCGTTTGCACCTGGCTTCTTAGGCAATGCTATGGAAATGGATTTGCATAGGTCGTCTGGCATAATACCACTATTATAAATTTCATTTATTATTTCTGTAATTTTCTCTATGCTGAATTCTTCCAGGGCTATCAGCAGCTCTATAACTATGCCGTCCAGTCTAGCTGCTTTGTTTCTATTCAGTTTGGCTATTGCAGCTTTCACTTCGTACTTTAATATTTCCGGTCCGTCCTCATCGTTGCGTCTAGCAGTGGTTATTACTTCACACAGTTTGCGAGTCTTGTGTTTGCTGTTATTATAAATATTACTATTTATTTTGAGCCTCTATTTAGCTTATTACTCACGCAGTAAGCTTTTAGGTTACGATAGATAGATAGATAGATAGATAGATAGATAGATAGATAGATAGATAGATAGATAGATATGAAGAGACTGAGATAGATAGATAGATAGATAGATAGATAGATATGAAGAGAGTGAGATAGATAGATAGATAGATAGATAGATAGATAGATATGAACAGACTGAGATAGATAGATAGATAGATAGATAGATAGATATGAACAGAATGAACAAGATAGATAGATAGATAGATAGATAGATAGATAGATAGATATGAACAGACTAGATAGATAGACTAGATAGATAGATAGATAGATAGATAGATAGATAGATAGATATGAACAGACTGAGATAGATAGATAGATGAGATAGATAGATAGATAGATAGATAGATAGATAGATAGATAGATAGATATGAACAGACGAGATAGATAGATAGATAGATGAGATAGATAGATAGATAGATAGATAGATAGATAGATATGTACAATTTTTTTTATAAATTATCTGCCATATTTAAGAAATGACAGAAAAACTCAGCACCAATGAAGCACCGATTCGTTTTCTCCATCATTCAAGATTAGATTTTTTCTTTCATTTCTTTTTCACCGTTGTTCCCGTGAAGTTAACCTCGGCAGACATGAGCACTCGGTTCCAGATGCATTAGCAAACGAGTTTCAAGATGACTGACTTCACATTTGCAGCCGTCAGTTCAACAAAGATGAGTGAAATTATTTGCAGCAGACGGAATCGGAATAATAGGAGTAAAATGAATTCGCCTTAATGTTTGTAAAAGCGTTAATAACGAGCGAAAAGTTGTCATTTCTGCTTCTCCGTTAGCCCGACTAACGCCCGAGGCACGAAATCTCGTCGGAACCATTCTATTGTTTGACAAAAGCCAGGTGACGAATGGTGAATTGATAATATAGACAAATTTTAAATGTATACGTTGTTTGGACATCACCAAGATCTACAACAATGGCGCAACAGCTATCTGTTTTTCCGCCTGGTCTCACACATTTACTCTGTTATTGGTCGAAGAAAATGTATATCAAAAATAGATAATTTTTTTTATTCTATAGATGGAACAGGGCTGAATTCATAGTATAGAGATAAAATAAATGAATATTTCTTTTGGTGCGCATTGAGGTGCAGTGGATATCGACTAGAAACGAGAAATAAGAGAGCCGAGTTCGAATTCCATATAAATTCGTTGTATTCACTTGCGCGCAGATATCCTTGGGAAAGGTATTAATCCGTCTCTTCCCTCCAGTTATGGGTTAAATAACAGGACAGATTGGATTCTATAGCCTCGGCTGGCAACCAGTCTACCGTAGAAAGCAATGACAACCTAATGCGGGATAATCTTCTGCCCAGTCAGTCATGTCTCTTTCGAGACATGATCGCCCAAGCGTGTATTACGTATGGCACTTAACTGACTGACTGTTGGAAAATCTTCTGCTCAGTCAGTCATGTTTCTTTATGGACATGATCGCCTAAACGTGTATCACGTAACTAACTAATATACTTTCTCATCTGGTGCGTGGTTTAGGGGCTTTCTAAAAGTTTTAATCTACCCCTTGCGAAGATATGAGAGACTGAATTTTTCACACTCTTATGGGCGTTTATATAAGTTCCTGTCACCCGGTTGTATGGTATGTGTATATTTAACCGAAGAGATACCTGATAAATATGTCGAGTTAGCCACTGACACCATTTAGAGACCGTGAAGCCACCTTTTAGTCAAGACTTTCGCTTATTTATGTCCTACTAGCAGTATAGCCCGGCGAATTTACCAATCGCACCTAAAATATATATATATATACTAGCAGTATAGCCCGGCGTTGCTTGGGTGTAATGAAAGCTTTAAAACTAATCCATGGTCCTGAAGCTCAGACTCTTTGGACGTTGGCACGAAAGACTAAAAAGCAATAGTTGTTTCCAGTTAAAGCGAAACCGTAGACTGAAAGAAAAATGAATGGATGTAAGTGAAATTTTGATTTCCTGGTATCGATATCAAATAAGTTTTTTCGTCGAAAACTGAATTTTGAAGGCTAAATAAGTCCTCTGAGTAAATGGTATCATGGCTGAGACTAAGAACTACAATTATACGTACTTAGAGCCAAACCCGAGGCAAAAACGAAAATAAAAGGGCTGAAAAAAATAGACATACAGGCAGATAAACAGACACACACACAAACATCTTGCCTTTATATATATATATATATATATATATATATATATATATATATATATATTATCAATTTTCTGCACTATTGTAACAACTGCAACCTTGAAACTTCTGAATATCGTTTCTTATGTCTTTGTCTATGAGTGTATCTAATTTGATTAAAATCGGACCACTCCTTCTATAACCCGATTTTTTCGATTATCGATTTTCGATATTTATCGGGTATACCTCTACACAAAACCTAGCTAAGAACACCCGCAGACGCTTATAGTATAACTATGTAAATTTTCAAGAAAATCGGTTCAGCCGTTTCGGAGTCTATAGGTAATGGGGACACACACACACAGAGATGCACACGCACACACAAACACAGATAAAGTTCCATTTATAAATAAGTTTAGATGTCATAAAGGCACGCAAAATGAGAGATAGATTATGAAATGATTCATGAACTGAAATATCAAGATAGACTGAAAGCATGGTGTTGGGTGTTTCCTTTTTACAGCTTATCAACCCTTTTCAGTTTATTTAAAACCAGAAAATATTTTTAGATTTTTAGTTAGCATCCACCCACTACGGTATTCATCAGGATGAACGTTACTTAAATTTTTATCATCGTATGGAAAACAGTGTTTCAACGTAATCGCACACCAGAAAATGTGTGTGTCAAAATGAATTTAAATATAGTTCATAACGTGTGGATCGTCTGTTTGGAAAGTAGTTCGAATGGCTACGTAGGCTCTCCACAATTTTCTTGTTCTTCAATTTTCTTGGCCTTTCACGTTTCCCTATCCCTAGTGGCTCTTAGCAAGCTTTCTCTTGTTACCCATCCAAACACCACTCGGCTATCTACTTGCTCAAGCCCATCAAGTATGTTACGCGTTGTTTTCCCCTGTCTTTCTGTTGAGTTGTGCGCTAATAAATACGAACAACAGAAAATTATATTAAATAAATGTATTACGGAAGAAAATAGTATTTACAAAGTGGGGTTAGTAATCATACAGGACACAAGGTATTAATTGTACGTCTCTTCGTACTATGTAGAGTCCGATTATAATCACTTCCGGTTGACTACCGGAAGTATCCGACTGATTTCTTAGCACAGTTCCAATCACTCTAGCACTGGTATATCGCTACTGTGACATTACCGCCAACTATATTTAGTTATCCCTCCCAATAAGGGCAACATGTGACACATCGTCAGTCATAAGTGGGGTTTCCGGGCTATATGGCCCGGCCAAAAAATGTCTGTCTATTTTTGCCGTCGTGATTCTACCCTTCGGCGGAACCACGACTGGGTTATTGCTCCCTGCTCGGAAGCAGAGAGCGCCCTCTACCAGTAGGCAAAGAGCTGACAGTGTCGCAGTTGCAGAGGCAAATGTCAACTGACATTGCCGCCGACAACACCGAGGTCTTGACACTACCACTATTTGTAGTGCATGGAATAGTTCATTTATCATTAAAAGCGTGGGGAGCGCCCTAACACCCCCCTCCTAAGATTTTTTCATCAATTCTCATATTTCTTTCTTTTCGGATCCACCACCAAATGTTGCGTTGCCTTCCTTTTTCTAGTAGATTTCCGCTCTGTTACTTCTTTCTCTTGCGGCATTTGTAGGTCGGACGTGTCGTAAATCTCTTCTGTGCTATCATCTGCCCTTGACAGCGTGTCTATAGCTTCTTCAGCAAATCTTTTTCTTATCTGATTCATGTGTCATCTGTGGATAAATCTTTTGCCTTTAATCATATATAACATGTTTCCGATACGTTTCTTTATTATTCCCGGAAGCCAGGAGGCATTATTATTTTTGTAACTTTTAAAATAAACTTTTTCATTTTTGTTGAACTTTCTTTTTGGAGGTTGAGTTGTGGGTGTAAGTGCTTTTTCTCTTGGAATTAATTTATCAAACGCCGATCGCACTTTTCTCGCGAACATCAATTCTGCAGGTGATAGTGCTGAAGGCGCAGCTTTATTAGGGGTTATCCTATAAACTTGTAGAAATAATTGCAATGCCTTCTTAGTAGGTGTCCCTGACGCCTTTTTTAATGCCCTTTTTGAGGTGTCGACAAATCTTTCAGCCAATCCGTTACTACGCGGATGGTACGGTGGAGTTTTTATATGCTCTATCTGAAACGTTTCACAAAACTCCTTGAATCCTTTCGAAGTGAATTGCGTCCCGTTATCACTTACTAACGTGTCCACGACTCCGAATCTTGCGAATAATTCGTGCAATCTATTAATTGTATTTCCCGCTGTTGGTCTCTTCATTTGAAATACTTCCGGACACTTACTGTAGCTATCTACTATTATCAGATAATATATGTTGTCGATTGGTTCTGCAAAATCCACATGTACCCTTGACCAGGGTCTATCTGTTCTTGGCCATGGTTTCTTCAATATCTGTGGCGCCTTTGCAGCAAGAGCACACCCTTTACATCTACTAACCATAGTCGCGATGTCCGCGTCCATCCCCGGCCAGTACACGTAAGATCGCATAAGACTTTTCATACGATTTACTCCAGGGTGTCCTGCATGAAAATCTCCCAGAATCCTCTTCTGCAGAGCTTTTGGGATTACTACTCTTTCGCTATACAACACTACATTATCACATAATGAAAATGTCTCCGAAATCCGGTGGTCCTTCTCGGCTAAGTTTACTTTTGTGTCTTTGATGAATTCGTCTTTCTCAGCTTCTTTCTTTATTTCTACTAAAGAAACTGGCAATTCTCTAAAAGTGTCATTCAGCATATTCATTACTTCCGCTTCTGCTCTCAGTGCTGCGATTACAGTATCTTCCAATGGTTCATCTGCTTTTGAAATTAGCCAAGATAGGCCATCCGCATGTCCAATTTTGCTCGATGGTAAGTGTTGTAATTTAAAGTTATAATTCAGCAGTATTGTTCCCCATCTTAATAATCGATTTGCCGTGTAAGTAGGGAGTCCCTTCTTTGAACCAAAGATGGTTAATAACGGTTTATGGTCCGTTTGTAATGTGAAAAATCTTCCATGGATGTACCTATGGAATTTAGTTACCGAGAAAATTATCGCTAACGCTTCTTTTTCTGTCTGTGAGTAGCTGCGTTCTGCTGGTAGTAACGATCTACTCGCGTGTGCGATCGGTTTCATCGCGCCGTCCTCGCACTTATGTAAGATGCATGCGCCAATCCCATATTCACTGGCGTCGCAAGCTATCACTATTTCTAGCTTGGGATTATCGTGTGCGAGGAATAGATCTGATGTTAGTCTCTCTTTTATTTCCTCGAACGCTTTCTTACACTCATTAGACCAATGCCAAGTTTTATCTTTTTGCAGTAGTTCATTTAGGGGCGCTCGCAAATTGTGCAAGTTTGGAATAAATGCTTGGTAATAACTTACCAAACCTAAGAAGCTCTGAAGTGTCTTAATGTTTTTAGGCTCAGGCATGTTCCGGATTGCAGAGGAACGATTCGGGTCGGGTTTTTTCCCATCCTTATTGATTATGTGTCCTAGGTATCTGATCTCTTCTCGCAAGAAATCACATTTTCCTTCCTTCACTTTGAACCCATATTTCTTATCCTCTCGAACACTTCCTGAGTATGTATTGTGTGCTCCTCAACCGTTTCACTCTTAATTAAAATGTCGTCGAGATATGCGGTAGCGAAGTCAAGATCCGTCAGCATTTTATCCATAATTTGTTGAAATATTGCTGGTGCCGTTTTTACACCGAAAGGTAACCGTTCGTATTTGTATAATCCTCTATGCGTATTTATGCATAGTAGTTTCGAAGTTTCCTCATCGACCGGTATTTGTAGGTATGCCTCAGTGAGATCGATTTTAGTGAAATATTTACCGCCATTTAACTTAGCGAATACTTCATCAGGGCCAGGTAAAGGATAATGGAAGTCCTGCATGGCGTTATTTAACCCTGTCGAAAAGTCAGCGCAAATGCGAATGTCGCCCGATTTCTTTTTTACATAAACCGCAGGAGCGGCCCAGTCACTATATTCGATTTTCGAAATCACACCTAATTTTGTCAGTCTTTCCAGTTCCGCATCAATTTTTTCAATCGCCGCGTAAGGCGTATTTCTCTTCTTTTTGAAAACTGGTTGTATGTCCTTCTTTAATTGGATTTTTGTTCCCGTTTTGGTGCATCTCCCTAGACCTTCTGAAAATACTTCAAGGAAAGCTTTTTTTATCTCAGTTTTTAATTTTTTAATCTCGTCAGTCGTTTCACTAATATTTCTGCAATATGCGCTTATAGGTAAACCCCATAAGTCGAATTCGTTTATCCAGTCTGTCCCGAATAGATTGTTCGTACCTTTCATTATAAACATTTTAACTCTTTTTGTTAGATTGTTGAACTTAACATTTAAAATTAGTTCTCCTTCAAACTTAATTCTTTTCCCTGTGACAGTTCTGGCAACCTTATTTGCTTTCAATAAAGTTGGTTTGTTCAATTTTTTCCACAGTTTATAGTTTATAATCGAAATATCAGATTCAGAATCTAGCTGCATGTTAATTGGTTAATTTAATGTTTCTACTTGCAAATAATTTCTCATGTTCTGATTCTGTTCTTCTGATCTTGTAATTTTTACGTGACTTTTACTTTTTAATCTGCATTTAGACTTTATATGACCTCATCTATTGCAGTTCCTACACGTTTTATTTTTGAATAGACAGTCACTTCTCCAATGATGTTCGCCACAACCATAACAAGTTTTTTTTTTTTGGTGGGGGGGGGGTCTTTTTTCAAACTTACTCCCACTTGTCGTTGGTGAATGATATTTGTGTCTCGGTGATCGAGACCGAACACGTGTCCTTCTAGTAACTTTTTTTATGCTTGCTCTCGCGGTTTCCTGAATTTTCTTTGCATCCTCCTTAATGCTAACACACTGTTGGTAATAGTCCGCCAGCTTTTGTAACGTAATACTTTGCTCATTCTCCAGTTTTGTCAGTATCCTTCTTCTCATATCTGCGTCTTTGTCAGATACTAAACCAAGCACAAACACTAGACATTTAAAGTTATCTGCCGTCAGTTCTGCTCATCTGAAATCATCAAAATTTTTGTTTACTACTGACGCGAACGTATAGTCCTCATCATTATTTTTTGTAGGATCAAGCACTTCCATCTTTTTTTTTTTTAATCGTATCACCCCGAGCAAGGCGGTAACACCACTGATGTGCAGGGGGCTGCATAATAGTGAAAAGATTGGAAAAGATAAAGCCGGAAACCGCATCCTAAACAGGGAACAAGGGATGAGCCTCTTAACCTGTTCAATGTGAAATAAAGATAATCTCGGACTAAGCAATTCTTTCAACAGACTTATTGCTTCATCGAAATCCAAGTCTCTTGTTTTCCTTGGCAAGATGAAATCTGTGAATTTATTGTGTTCATATGTCCCTAATTTCCTTAAGAGAAGTCTAATTTTTTTCTCATTCGGCCACGATTTGCAATCTATTTCGTAAAAATCTTGGTATCTATGATATTATCTCTCAAATGTACTATCCTCGTCGGGATTATAAGTGAAATTTTCAATCGTAGTCCATATTGTATTTTGTGAGAACATGTTATCATCCGTGCTTTTATTTTTCTCGATAATTGTTTTATGCAAGAGTTCCTGCATCTCTACATATTTCCTAGTGTTTTCCTCCTGAAATTTTTGTTGTCTTATATTATTTTCAAGTTGCATTTCTTGAAATTTTTGTTGTTTTTTCTCATTTTCAATTTGTCTTTTTTCATTTTCAATTTACATTTCCTGTATTTTTTTCTGTAATTCCAGTTGTTGTTGTGTTTGATATTTGATCAGTTCAAGTATTCATTATGGTATTTTGAAATTGTTCCATTATGTTTTTTTTTCTTTTTAAAGCGAATAACTTAACGTCAAAAATTTTTCTTTCACAGAGTGGAGGGTCACAGGTTTCACAATAAAATTTTTTCCAACAGAAAAAAAAAGAAGTTAAACGTGACTTACAATTTTTCTTGCTGCGAATGTGGCTTTCCACGTAACTTTACGTCTGTTGTCGATTGTGGTTACGACTAAAGACTTTCCGTGTTGCCAAATTTTTGTCGTCAATAGTTCCGTTGTAACGAACTACTTAAAATTTCTCTGTGAAACTAGATCCACGCAACTGAGTTTTTTTTTTCTTGAGAATGTCGAATACTTCGTCACACTGTTGTATCGTGGGACAATTTTGCAATTTTTCTTCCCGTGAGTATGTCGAATATTTCGTCACCACTGTTGAGTTGGGAGACGATTTTGAAATTTTTTTTTTTTTACTTTTTTTTTTCCTCCGTGTGGATGTCGAATAAACTTCGTCGCCACTGTTGAGTTGTGCTGTAATAAATACGAATAACAGAAAATTATATTAAATAAATGTATTACGGAAGAAAATAGTATTTACAAAGTGGGGTTAGTAATCATACAGGAAACAAGGTATTAATTGTACGTCTCTTCGTACGATGTAGAGACGATTATAATCACTTCCGGTTGACTACCGGAAGTATCCGACTGACTTGTTAGCACAGTTCAAATCACTCTACCACTGGTATATCGCTACTGTGACATTACCGCCAACAACACCGAGGTCTTGACACTACCACTATTTGTACTGCATGGAATAGTTCATTTATCATTAAAATGGTGGAGAGCGCCCTAACACTTTCTTTCTCTCTAACCTGTGAGTATCAGGCTCACTAAGCCCTCTTTCCTCATTACATGTCCCAGGAACTTCAGCTGCCTTTTCTTTATGCTAAGTTTCCCTCTTGTGACGATCCTCTCCAAAACCTCATCGTTCGGCGCATGGTATCCTCAGCATCCTTCTGTAGAAGCATATTTCGGTTGCTTCAAGATTCTTTTTGAGGTGATTGTCCAACATTCACTGTCTTACAGAAGAACAAATATCAGATAACAATTTAGTACTCTTTTCTTTGTTTCTAGTGAAATTTTCCTGTCTCTTAATACTCTACTCAGCTTCTGGAATGCATCTTTGTGCTTTTGGCTCTCAGAAATAAAAATGTATAGAAATTTCTGTGACCATAAAATGAGGGGTCAGTTTATATATTGATTGTAATATGGAATTGATCCGCCACTTTATATCCAGTATGCTTCTGTAGAACCACATTTCGGTTGCTTCAAGTCTCTTCTTCATCTTAGATGTGTTGTCCAGCATTCGCTGCCATATCGAAAGACAGACATCACATAACAATCCAGTACTCTCTTCTTTGTTTCTAGCGAAATTTTCCTGTCTCTTAATACTCTACTCAGCTTCTGGAATGCATCTTTGTGCTTTTTGATCTCAGGAATAAAAATGTATAGAAATTGCTGTGACCATAAAATGAGGGGTCAGTTTATATATTGATTGTAATATGAAATTGATCCGCCACTTTATATCCAGTATGCTTCTGTAGAACCGCATTTCGGTTGCTTCAAGTCTCTTTTTCATCTTAGATGAGTTGTCCAGCATTCGCTGCCATATTGAAAGACAGACATCACATAACAATCCAGTATTCTCTTCTTTGTTTCCAGTGAAATTATCCTGTCTCTCTTCTCTACTCAGTTTCTAAGTTTGTTAGATAGGCCTCTAGTTATAATGTCAGCAGGATTTTGTAATGGAGGAACGTACCTAAAACATATGTTTACACCATATTTAGAAGATAATTCTTCCCTATTCAGGCTAATATCTTTTAGTCTATTGCTGACAAAAGTATTTTACAATTAACTTTAGAAGATAACAACCAAGCTAAGACGACTTGAGCATCTACAGCTATACATTTTTTTTAAATTTTCATGTTGGAAAATTACTTCTGGATTACATAATTGCCCATACCAATTCGCCTTTGAATCTCAGTGTTGCACTTTCGACCCTCTGTTAAAAAACTTCCTAGATATTTAAATTTTTGTACCTGATTCATTTAAGTATCCCCTCCAAGCCTGTAACTGGCATTTTAGGCTCATCTTTTTACTGATGGCCATGCATTCAATACTGTGCAATAATACTGAACACACTGCGCTGGTTGTTTCTTGAATTTTCCTGATGTTTTCTATGCACCCTACGTATGCTGGATATTGTCACGTACATAGAAAACTTCTCATTCAAGTTTTTAATCAACTCAAAATCTGGTCCTGGGTATGACGATAAACTGCATCCAGCAGCAAGGCCTCTGATTAGAAGGTTGTGAGGAGCATGAACCACCTCTTAATGGCTGTTGTTCTCAGGTCCACTCTGACACGGAGTGGTAGCACCTGTTAGGGTCCCATCTATGGGCAAATAGTTAACCTCCAAACAGGGGTCAAAACACTATGAAATTATAAAAATACACTTTTATAGAAATATATACATAAAAATAGACTTTTATAGAAAAATATACATTTTTGAAAAAAAAAATTACCATAACACATTTTTGAAGGAAAACAAAATATTACCATAATACATTTTTAAGGAAAAAATTATTACTAGCAATACATTTTTGAATACAAAACTAGAAGAATTTTCATTAAAATGTGACTATATCAACCTTCTCACTATAACTGAACATTAAAAAATACCTTAAACCTAACTTTTTTGGCATTAAATAACCCACAGAGGTGTTGATATGCCGTTAAACAAAACTCAAACTTAAACTCAACTCAAAATCTTGGTACATGTTGTTAAGTTTGATAACCAAAATCGCGTGCCATTTATCTGTGATAAAAACGATTAAAATGGAATAGCCTTGTACATATATCTGCTACATATATTTACATAGCTACGCTTCTGTTTTAACCGGAAGAATGATTATTAAAGGGGGATAACTCACGTTCCCCTGCTGCATATGTTTATGCAAAAGCACAAATGGTTTCCAGTTTTGCTATATGTTTAACGGTTGTCAAACTGATGTAAATACGATTTGTGAGCGTTACATTCAGTGTTACACTTATTCTTTTACGTGCCATGTCTCTTCAGGACATAGGCAATCATGGTCCTCCACATCTTCCAGCTCCTTTTAGGACTTAATATATTTTGTCTTGTTATTTCTCCCGAACACTGTTCTGCCATTCATTCGATTAAACCCATCAAGTATATCAAACGTTATTTTCCATGTCTCTCTTTTCCTCAATTTGCCATGTGAGTATCGGATTCTCCAAGCTCTCTTTCTTCATTACGTGTCCCAGAAACTTCAATTTTCACTTCTTAATGTTAAGTATAAGATTTTTTTTTGTTTTTGCTTTCTTTTCAAGATCTCATCTTAGCTTACATGATATCCTCATCATCTTTCTGTATGACCACATATCTGTTGCTTCGTGTCTTTTTTTCACTTTTGACGAAATTGTCCATCATTCGCTGCCATATAGAAAGACAGACATCACATAACAGTCCAGTACTTTTTTTCTTTGTTTCCAACAAAATTTCCTGTCTCTTAATACTCTGCTTATCTTTTGGAATGCGGCATCCATGGCCCTCCTAATATTTCTTCGGATCTCAGTGTCGGACTTTTCGTTCTCTATTAGAATTATTAAATTCATTTGTCTTGTTGTTTATATTTGAACCTCGCATATAGAAGATTTAGCTGAAGATTTCTAAATTCAACAGACATCAATTCCTCGTAGAATCTGCTAGCCACCATGAAAGAGCGTGTTGAAAATGTCCACTTGGGCCTGATCAAAGGAGAATAGAACTTTTCGGCAACATTTCACTAAGTTGATTAGATTTTTCTACTCTATTGTTAGTTCCTCAGTAGAGAATCCAATACGGTATCTATAAACTGAACGAACAACACAACAATTTTATCGCTTTATTTTATGGTTGGGTTGTAATAGTTGACTTTTTCTTGGTGCACAATGTCATCTGATAAAGACTTAGGCAAAAATCGGAGGCACTTTGTAACACAGGGTTGGATTTCGTGAATGACTCTACTGAGAAATAAATCTTTTTAAAATCATGATTGGCTACTGCTTGCAAAATTTCTATTTTTAATTAAAATTGGAAATGAGAAGTTATCTTTTTTTTTCAGTAATGTAACTAGATGTGCGCTGTGGTGCAGTGGATATTGGCTCGGAACGAGAAATCGGAGAGCCGAGTTCGAATTCCTACTTCCATTCACTTACACGCAAATACCATTGGGAAAGATATTAATCCGTCGTTTCTCCCTCCAGCTATGGGTTAAATAGCAGTCTCTATAGATTTGGTTGGCAACCAGTTTACCGCAGAAAGTAATGGTAATCTGCCCAGCCAGTCAAAGTGTGTGTCACGTATGACACTTTAATTGACCGAATGCAACTAGAAAAGAGGAAAGAACAAAAGAAAATAACGTGTGTCTTGTTACACTAAACGATATTTTAGTGGATACCCATTTTTAAATAAACGCTCTGTTTTCTCACTTTTTGACGCCTGGCGCATTCGAAATATTTCATAAAGTAGATGTGATTTCCAAAAGGGTTCAAACCTACCTCCCCCATTTTAGAGGAAATGCCGTCTGATTCAACATACTTTATACCACTCAGCTACAAAGAGTTTCATAGCCTAGTAAGATATAATTAACTCTTTAAAGAATAGACTTTCGTGCATATATGGGCTTGCGAGATTTGAACTAGATGTACATTCTTCAAATTGGTTATTGAATGTTATGCCGTTTCTGTGTGATAAATAACACTTCATATCTGACGGTGGTTTCCCTTGCAAAGATGTGTGCTGATTCGAACCCCCCTGCAGAGAACATATTCTTTAGTATGTCTTCTTATTGAGTAAGCCGGTCTGCATAATTTCCTCTGTATTAATAATAATAAAAAAGCAGCAAAAGGCATTTATGAATAGGCATTAAAATAACGCTCAAAATAATCAGAAATCATATCAGATTAAAAATAAAATCTATAGAATGTTTATACAAATCGTATACCAGAAGAAAGACTTATAGTGAATCGACCCAAACATTGTATAAACAGTAAATGAACAAGAGTAAATTAAAATGTACTCGATAAATAGTTCGAAAAAATCTTGTCGTAAGAATGATCCACCTCTAAATTATAAGGTATGCTAAGTTAGATTTTTTACGTAGGTTCTTAGTTTAGACTTTCTGTCCTCAAGTTAAATTCTTTTGCTTTCCAATAATTGTTCTCAACCATAGAAGTGTGCGTTTCAATTCCAGATTAGAATCGACGCCATCTTTGTTAGAGGTAATGGAGATGACCAATAAAATGGAAAGAAAAGAGATTTTTTCCTTGACGTCACAGGCTTCCAAAAGTTTCACATCTCAATTTTCCCTTTGCAGCAAGAGAAGGCAAAAGCGAATCCCAGGAAGAAAGGAAAAAGAAATAAACAAAATTATTTCATTCTTTTTTTTTTTTTTTTTTTTTGTTTATACGTACAAAATTTATTTATAATGAAAAACAAGAAAAAGGTTTTAGTGTTGTTTTTGGTCCACTGAGTTAAACAATTTTCTTTTTTGTTGTTGTTGTTGTTTTTGTTTTTGTTTTTTGTTGTTGTTTTTTTTTTGTCCAACTTGATTGCACTGCATGTCTCTTTCAAGACTCTACATTTGTCTTCATTTACAGATAGATTAAAAGCATTTTATAAGAATGCATAAATTTCTATTCACGCCTAAACATGAACATTTCAGAACAAATATTTATCTGATAGATAGATAGATAGATAGATAGATAGATAGATATGAATAGACTGAGATAGATAGATATGAACAGAATGAGATAGATAGATATGAACAGAATGAGATAGATAGATAGATAGATAGATAGATAGATAGATAGATAGATAGATAGATAGAATAGATAGATAGAATAGATAGATAGATAGATAGATAGATAGATAGATAGATATGATAGATAATGAACAGATAGATAGATAGATAGATAGATAGATAGATAGATAGATAGATAGATAGATATGAACAGAATGAGATAGATAGATAGATAGATAGATAGATAGATAGATAGATAGATAGATAGATAGATAGATAGATAGATATCTGCTAACAGACTAAAGCAGATCGAAAAAAACCAGATCGATAGTTAGGTCCATACATACATACATACATACATACATACATAAATACATACATACATACATACATAGAAACAGACAGAAAGAAAGAAAGAAAGAAAGAAAGAAAGAAAGAAAGAAAGAAAGAAAGAAGAGCTAAATTCTCAATCCAGAATGTTTTCTTGGATTACAAGCATCAATTCCTTGGCTGGATTAAAACAACTGTTTAAATCTATTTACATAGACTCTCACCATCAGCCAGTATTAAAAGAAAGAATAATCTGTGGAACAGAGTTTAGGAGAAATTGGCAGTAAAACTTCTAGCTCTTATTGACTACTCTTTAATGGTACCGTAAGAAAATACACAACTACCTCATCCGCAGAACAGATCTTAGGTTGGGTATGTATAAAGGCTGACAAATTTACTGAGATAGATTACGAAATATTTCACGGTATGAAACATCAAAAGAAACACGAAAAGCAGGAGAAAAATTGTCTAACTATATTTAGTAAATTGTGTGTCTTACAATAGTTGCCGGTGTTTTCTTTAACTTAAGTTTTCAGTTCGAAAAGATGCGTAATAGTTTTGTACGAACTTGTTTGTGTTGCCAAACATGCTTGTGATTTCTTGAATTATCCTGACTCTTTCAACGCATACTATGCAAGTTGGACACTGTGATGTATTTAAAACCTTCAATGACAAGGTACTCTTCAACTCGTAATGTGCATACATGGGGTTAGGCATGGTGACAAAGATGCTGCTCATTTCATTTGGAAGAGTAACAACTTCAGCGGAATAATTATCGTTAAAATAAAGATGCTTGTATTCTTTCCGGAATAATTTGTAACATCTAATTATTAAGTGCATTTCTTATACTCAGTTGACCTTTACTATTCTCATGTGTTTTATCTGTAGTTTTTAACTGATCCTTATCGTAACTACTTTTGATCTACTTTTTAACTGATCCTTATCGTAACTACTTTTGATCTGCTTTTTAACTGATCCTTATCGTAACTACTTTTGATCTACTTTTTAACTGATCCTTATCGTAACTACTTTTGATCTGCTTTTTAACTGATCCTTATCGTAACTACTTTTGATCTGCTTTTTAACTGATCCTTATCGTAACTACTTTTGATCTACTTTTTAACTGATCCTTATCGTAACTACTTTTGATCTGCTTTTTAACTGATCCTTATCGTAACTACTTTTGATCTACTTTTTAACTGATCCTTATCGTAACTACTTTTGATCTACTTTTTAACTGATCCTTATCGTAACTACTTTTGATCTGCTTTTTAACTGATCCTTATCGTAACTACTTTTGATCTACTTTTTAACTGATCCTTATCGTAACTACTTTTGATCTGCTTTTTAACTGATCCTTATCGTAACTACTTTTGATCTGCTTTTTAACTGATCCTTATCGTAACTACTTTTGATCTGCTTTTGCGAAATTTCTCAAATTCTGTTCGACTTTAAGCGCAGTAAATTAGATAAATTTAGTTTTGTTTTGGGGTTTTTTTTTGGGGGGGGTTGCAATTACTTCGGTCCAAAAATGGCTGAACGTCTGATTAAAATCAACATTGCGCTCTGCTTTAGAGACCTGAAATGTCCTCATTGCTGAGTAAGTCTAATATTGGCTATTACCTTAAAGCTTTAACCACTGTATATTAAGTCCGACCAGCCACGTCTCTATAAATAGGAGAAGTTGTTGGCGGGCTTAAATTTAATTAGTCTATTATTTCCATATTATCATTTTGCTGTAATATCTATTTTTGTTATCCTTCTTTTTTATATGAATTTTTTTTTTAATTTCGGTTTTTAGTGCTCTAAACAAATGTTGTACACTTGAATAAAACGGTTGACATTTACTCTTCGCGTTCATTAGAAATTATTCTTCGCGGAATTTTTTGTTGTAATGTCATGACCATGCAGGTATTAAAGAATGAAAAAAACTGTTCTTATTATAGGCATTTTAGAATATTATTACAGTATTAGTAGCTGATTTTATTAAGTGACGGTTTAAGTTTTTTCTTGTATATTGCTTCGAGGATCTGTAGTTTGAATTTGTTGTTTTCTTGGTATACAATAGCTGTTTTGTGGATCATTACTTTTATATATCATGAATGTAGACTGGAATGTTGGTGTAGATATCTCAAAATGGATGAATGGTCAGACATGTGTAATGTAAGACGTCTTCTTAATTTAGCTGTCGTAAATTCAACATATATATATATATATATATATAAGTAGCGTCTCCGATATATCTTTTCTTTTTTTGCTCTCAATTAAACCGGAATAATTCATTATTTATGAGGTATTGGCAGGATATAATGTACGTGCTAATTATCTAAGAAAGTAATAAGCACATTTATGATATCTTTACTGTAAATGAAGACAAATGTAGAATCTTGAATGAGACATGCAGTGTGGTCAGGTTGGGCAAAAAACAAAAAAACAGCAACAACAACAAAAAAGAAAAATTGTTTTTTTATTCAGTGGAACAAAAACAACAGTAGAACTTTTTCTTGTTTTTCATTATAAATAAATAAATTTTGTACGTATAAACACACAAAAAAAAAAGAGAATGGAATAATTTTGTTTTCTTTTTGTCAAATTCGGTGATTGCAAATAAAAAATAATCAAAGCTAAATCGATGGTCAACTACTTTTATTTATGGCAAAAAGTTTTTTGATCTCTTATTTTCTTGATGTCTTATATGCAGAAAACTGACCAATGATGCTTGGTTGGTTGTTGGGGTTTTATCGTTTTTTTAATGCCAAATCCAGTTTATATTAAACTAGCAGTATAGCCCGGCGTTGCTCGGATGTAATGAAAGCTTTAAAACTAATCCATGGTCCTGGAACTCAGACTCTTTTTATTTCCTGGTATCAATATCAAATAAGTTTTTTCCGTCGTAAACTGAATTTTGAAGGCTAAATAAGTCCTCTGAGTAAATGGTATCATGGCTGAGACTAAGAACTACAATTATACCTACTCAGAGCCAAACCCGAAGCAAAAACTAAAATAAAAGGGCTGAAAAAATACAATCATAGAGGCAGATAAACAGACACACACAGAAACATCTTGCCTTTTATATATATATATATATATATATATGTATTTTAATCATCTCACCCCAAGCAAGGCATTCCACTGCCACTATTGCGCATGGGGCTACATAGGGGAAGGTAAAGAGAAGGAGTGGTTAGACATAGGGAATGACAGGAGGAAGGTGACAGATGAGTAAGGATAGCGAGGATGAGGGTTGGGCAGATGGGAAGAGTGCTTGATAGAATGGGAGCAGGTTAGTGTGTTAGGAGGTGTGTATTGACCTTACATTTAAACTCCTGGAGATTGTAGCCGTCGGAGAAGCAATCGTTTGGAAGAGAATTCCACAGTCGGGAAGTGCGAGGAAAGAAACTGTTGGAGTAGAAGTCACGGCTGCATTTTATCGGCTTCACTGTAAAAGGGTGGGATCTAGTTGCTAATCTAGTATCTCGTGCAAATTCGTATTTAGGGGGCACCAGTGATCTAAGTTCATCGGAACAGAAGCCGTGAATATATATTATCGATTTTCTGCACTATTGTAAAAACTGCAACCTTGAAACTTCTGAATATCTTTTCTTATGTATTTGTCTATGAGTGTATCAAATTTGATTAAAATCGGACCACTGCTTCTATAACCCGATTTTTTCGATTTTCGATATTTATCGGTGATACCTCGACACAAAACCTAGCTAAGAACACTCGCAGACGCTGATAGTACAACTGTGTAAATTTTCAAGAAAATCGGTTTAGCTGTTTCGGAGTCTATAGGTAACGGACACACACACACACACACACACACACACACACACACACACACACAGACAAAGTTCCATTTATAAATAAGTTTAGATAGATGTATGTAATTTGTGAACATAATTTAAGGATAACGTCCTAAAACTACGGCCCGTTTACTCTTACTCGTATAAATGTTTTCAAATGTTTCTATTTGACATGAGTTTGAGTTTTGTTTAACGGCATATCAACCTCTGTGGGTTATTTGATGCCAAAAAAGGTAGGGTTCTAACGTATTTTTTAATGTTCGGTTATAGTGAGAAGATTGATTTAGTCAGATTTTAATTAAAGTTTTTGTTTTTAATCTTTTTTTAATTTTAGAAAACTGAAGATGTCTTCTAGTTTTGTATTCAAAAATGTATTGCTGGTAATAATATCTTCCTTCAAAAATGTATATTTTTCTATAAAGTTCATTTTTGTACTTTCATAATGTTTTGACCCCAGTTTAGTGGTTAACTATTTGCCCATAGATGGGACCCTAATAGGTGCTACCACTTCGGGTCAGGGTGGACCTGGAAACAACAGCAATTAAGAGGTGGTTCTATGCTCCTCACAACCTTCCATGAATTGTTTGAACATTAATTTTTTTAATTTTGTTTAGACTGGAGCACACATTTTCATAATAACAATTTATCGTAAATAATCAGGCCGGTAGATATAAATATATAATACTTTTTAATTAAAAAAACAGAATATCTACTTAAATACGAGTATCGATAACAAATAATATTCAAGCAATTAATTTCATATATATATATATATATATATATATATACACACACACATACACATAAGTAAAGAATACCTAGTGAGCTAGACAGACCTACCTAGGTTTCACTTAAACGGATCGTCAGAGAAAGTTGGGAGAGCCAGCTTTCCCTGACGATCCGTTTAGGTGAAACCTAGGTAGGTCTGTCTGGCTCACTAGGTATTCTTTACTTATTCCGCTCTACCTAAGTATTGAGCGATGTTTTAGTTGATTACTCAAATTGTTTTTTTTTTCTTTAGGCTACGGGCTGACTCGGTCCGAACCCTTTTGACTGATGGCCAAGTACTTAGCTTTTTCATTTTTTAAAACCGTTTTTTCTCTTTTTCGGAGATTCGTGGAAAATTTTTCGACACGAGCATAGTTATAATCTAATATATATATATATATATATATATATATATATATATATATATATATTATAAAAGATTTTCGATTATTACTATGGATAATACATATTTCACTGCTTTGATGTTATTATCGCGGCTCGTCAAACCCAAATTGTACAGTAGGTAAAAATCAGCAGGTAATCAAAATAGCACCCCCCAAAAGAAATTCTTTTCTTTTATTTAATATTTTTTCTATTTTGATTAACTACTGTTGTACCATTTGGGTCTGACGAACCGCGATAATAAAATCAAAGCGCTGAAATATGTATTATCCATAGTAATAATCGAGAACCTTTTGTAAATTATATTACTCTGTTAAATTAAATAAATGAATTTAACATTAAGTTCTCTTGAGTTCGTCTCTTTTGGAATTTACCTGGATTACATACCAAGAGTACTATGTTATATATATATTATTATTATTAGTAGTAGTAGTAGTAGTAGTAGTAGTAGTAAATTGTAAGGTTAGTTTCACGGGAAATCTTTTTTTTTTTTTTCAATATTCATATAGTTATTACCAATGGATTTTAAATTTGTCCAATTTATTTTCATTATATATATATATATATATAATGAAAATAAACTGGACAGATCTATTGGTTATAACTTATTTCCTGAATACTGAAATAAATATATATATATATATATATATATATATATATATATATATATTATTATTATTATTATTATTATTATTATTATTATTATTATTGGTAAATTGTAAGGTTAGTTTCACGGGGAATCTTTTTTTTTTTCAATATTCATGAAGTAAGTTATAACTTGGTTATAAACAATGGATTTTAAATTTGTCCAATTTATTTTCATTATCAAAGGGTGAAGAGGCTCATCCCTTGTTTCCTGTTTATGATGTGGTTTCCGGCTTTCTCTTTTCTAATCTTTTCACTCTTACGTAGCCCCCTGCACATCAGTGGCGTTACTGCCTTGCTCGGGGTGATATGATTAAAGAATACTGAAAAAAATATACATATATATATATATATAGGTTTCGAACTAGGTGTCAACGTTAAGGAATATTCAGGCGAATTATAATAACTGATTTTTTTGCGAAGGAAAATTTTCAAAATTAGGGAAACGTTACTTAAGGATCTTGTGGTGATACCGACCGAACAAAAGCGATGAACCGGATGTGTGCTTTCTCACAACTAAAAAGCAAATGAATAAAAATCGTCGTGCGCATCCGAGTTCGCGCAGATGTTGCGGTTGAAAAATAAAAATTAGTCAAATATCAAATTACCATTTTTATTTACCAGCCAATGTGAAACCCGAAACCAAAATACAAGTATGGAATTCGAAACTAGCTGTTTTGATCCAAAATGCCGATATAAAAAGCGAAGACACAAACGCTTTGTCATACAGAAGGACGAAAGGAGAAGAGTGTAATTAGTTTCTCCCTTGACCTATGTCGAGCGGCTACTATGTTGACCTCTCCCTTTCTCCATGTTCTCAAAAAGTACTAACCGACCTTTTCAAAGACATTCCACATACCAACTTGCTGACTCGCTGACTTGGGAATCGGCAACTTCAAAATGAACATCAATCCCACTACTAAGCCTTTTACCCTTTCAGCATTATATCTTCAATGAACATTCTTTTATCCATTTCAGCTCTTCATTATTTTCCATAAACTCTCTCTAGCTTCCGTTGAACTTTTATTTCAAGTATTACTTTATTTGTAAAACATTAATTGAAATGTATATATATAAATGTTATTTTACACTCAAAATTGCCTTTCTTGAATTTATAATCATTTTACAAATTATAGTGGGCTATCTTCCCGCATGGCCAAATTCCGTTAGTTCGTGTAGAATCCTTCATTAAATAAAGACGGAAGCTGACGATGGCTCGCCTGAAATAGGCCCAAACTTCCGATTTACCATGAAATAACGCGTCTGTCTTAATCTTTCTTATATTTGCTCTATATGTATTGATATGCATATATGTTTAGAGCTCTCTTAGAGAGTTATCCTACCACTATATGTAAAAGATACTCCTTTGGATTCTTCTATGCCCACACTGCATGCTGATACATACATATATATATATAAATATATATATATAGGATTGAAACCTGACCAAAATGGCGTCAGTCGGCAACTCTACACCTGGGCGTTCGGTGGAAGTAGGCAGACTTTTATCGCATATATATATATACAAATGTAAATATGTTTCGGAAATTAACAAAGATTAACAAAATTAGTTAAAAACAACCGACAATTTGAAATGATTTGTTTGAACATTATTTTTTATCGATACTCGTATTTAAGTAGATATTCTGTTTATAATCAAACAGTATTATATTTTCATTTCTACCGGCTTGATTATTTACGATAATCATCATGTTACGGAAATTTACGAAGATTAACGAAACTGGTTATAAACAACCGACAATTTGAAATGATTTGTTTGAACATTATTTTTGATCGATACTCGTATTTAAGCAGACATTCTATTTTTAATTAGAAACAGAATATCTACTTAAATACGAGTATCAATCAAAAATAATGTTCAAACAAATCATTTCATATATATATATATATATATATATATATATATATATATATATATATAAAACCAAGAATATATTGTCTGTGTTTAGTAATATTTTAAATAAAAAGTCATAAGTGCATTAGATCATATAACTTATTTTCTTGGAATCCTTAGGGAGTTTTTTTTAATAAGCAAAGCATTTTACTGCCACTGTTGTGCAAGGGGTTACATAGGAGGTAAGTTATGGGAAAGAGTGACAGGTTATAGGAGGTGTCAGGAAGTGAGTAAGAGAAGGATAGCTATGGCCATAGAGTGAGGGATCAGTTTATATATTGATTGTAATGTAGAATCGATCCCCCACTTTATACCCACATTATAATAGTATAGAAATTTTATTTTTATAATCATATCCCCCCAGGCTAGGCATTTTACTGCCACTGTTGAGCAGGGGGTTACATAGGAGGTAAGTTATGAGAAAGAGTGACAGGTTATAGGGGGTGTCAGGAAGTGGGTAAGAGAAGGATGACAGTAGCCATAATGAGAGATCAATTTATATATTCATTGTAATATAAAATTGATCCCCCATTTTATATTTACATAATCATTTCTTGTCTGTTGATAAGCAATATAAAACGAATGAATCAGTCAATGAAATACTGATTAGCTACACATGCATGTCTTTTAGATTTATTTACATTCTCTGGAATATAAATGTATAGAATTAAAAAAAAAACATTTTTATAATCATATCGCCTCACGCAAGGCATTTCACTGCCACTGTTTTGCAGGGGGTTACATAGGAGGTAAGTTACGAGAAAGAGTGACAGGTTACAGGGGGCGTCAGGAAGAGGGGAGGAGAAGGATGAGAATACTGATGAGAGTGGAGTAGACGAAGAAAGAAGCGAGAGAGAGAGAGAGGATGCAGTTAGTGAGATAGGAGATTATTGACTTTACATTTGAATTCGTGAAGATTGTAGCTGTCTGGAAAGTAAGTAAACGGAAGGGAGTTCCACAGGCGGGAAGTGCGAGAGAAGAAGCTGATGGAGTAGAATTTGCGTTTACAATTTAATGGTTTCACAGTAAAAGGGTGGGACCTAGTTGCCAATCTTGTGGCTCGAGCAAATTCATGTATAGTGGGTACCAGTGGGCTAAGTTCGTCTGAGCAGAAGCCATGAAAGTATTTGTAGAAGAAACACAGGGAAGCCACATTGCACCGGTGAGAAAGTGACTGTATCCAAGCTGCCAAGTCAGGATCGATCACATTACAGATTCTCCGTTGGATTTTGTCAAGGACCCCTAGGTGGATAGCTGGAGCAGCCGACCAGATATGGCAGCAGTATTAAGATTCCAGGGAACCTCGGTTGAGAAACACTGATTTGGAGGATTATCGTGTGAGCTATACACACATATATTAGCACACAACAATTGACCAATTTCAGAAGACTTCACAGGCAATTAACAACCAACCAACCAACCAACCAGAGAACTAAAAACAAACAAATGGATACAATAACATATGCAAAAAGATATTCGAATTTGTTTGAGCTTGTGTTTTTATTTTTATTTTGATGGACTTAGTAAAGAAGACATCACGTGCTCGTTTAAATAGAATAAATAACCAAAATTTTCAAAACACGTAATCCTTTGAATTGTTACTCAACCCGAAAACAAGTGAATCGGAAATCCGAAAAAAGTCTCTAGTAAAATTATTCACACGCTTCAAAAGAACCTATTGGTACTCTAACGACTTCAAAGTTACTCACAGACGGAGACACAGGAACCATTAATTAGCTATCTTCCTTTCATTTCTTCTGTATATATGAACAAACCTCCCTTTTTCCTTCTGTATATACTCTTTGTTTCAAATGTATACTTATAAAAGCCCTTTAAATAATCTATAGCCTAAAACGTTATATATCCGTCCTATATGAGATCAAAAGGTGCATTGGGATGGCCAAAGACGCATTTCAAAAGCTAAGCAGAGTATTGAGAGACAGGAAATTTTCGTTAGAAACAAAGAAAAGAGTACTGAACTGTTATATATCCGTCCTATATGAGATCAAAAGGTGCATTGGGATGGCCAAAGACGCATTTCAAAAGCTAAGCAGAGTATTGAGAGACAGGAAATTTTCGTTAGAAACAAAGAAAAGAGTACTGGACTGTTATATATCCGTCCTATATGAGATCAAAAGGTGCATTGGGATGGCCAAAGACGCATTTCAAAAGCTAAGCAGAGTATTGAGAGACAGGAAGATTTCGTTAGAAACAAAGAAAAGAGTACTGAACTGTTATATATCCGTCCTATATGAGATCAAAAGGTGCATTGGGATGGCCAAAGACGCATTTCAAAAGCTAAGCAGAGTATTGAGAGACAGAAAGATTTCGTTAGAAACAAAGAAAAAAGTACTAGATTGCTATGTGGTCTCTGTCTTCCTATATGGCAGCAAATGCGGGACGATCTCAAAGATGAAGAATATACTCGAAGCAACAAAAATGTGGTTCTACAGAAGGATGCTGATGATACCATGGACCGAGCACGTGAACAACGACAAGGTTTTGGAGAGGATGTAAACGAAAAGAAATCTTATACGTGGCATTAAGAAGAGATAGTAAACATTTGCAATTTTCTAAAGTGTAACCCGGAATCGCAAATGTTTACTAATAGACTCCGATTTTAGTTCTACACACACGTGCAGAAAGAAAGAAAAATACTGGATTTTAAAATTAATTACACACATGCTAGGGTTAAATAGGGAATTAGGTGTTTTGAATCTTTACAAATATTTCAATAGCTAAACATTTTTTAGATACAATTAAAAAATTTTTCTCTAAAACAAAATTTATAAGTATTATTAAAGATAGGTTTACTTTTACAAATATTAAAAAAAGAATCTGTCGCTTTCTGCGTCACGTGATGTAAACAATCTCTCTCCACGGACGCTCTCGTGAAATACGTTTCTAATTTAAATTTTAAAATCATTTGTTTCTGATGAAGGACCGAGGACGGTCTGAAATATAAAATATAATAATAGAAATAAACAAATACTGTTAAAAAAAAGTACATTTTTAAACTTACAACTTTTTAGTAGTTTTTCCTATATATATATATATATATATATATATATATATATATAATTTATTCGTTTAAAATAATGTTTAAACAAATAAGTTGAGAATATATTGGAGTTAATCCATTTCTTAACGGATTTCATAAATATATATATATAAGTGGTCGTTAAATCAGAAAACCTAAGTGTTTGCCGATTTTAATATTTTGATCATGAGGCTCTTACAACCAACAACAACAGATAAGACGCACGCTAGGTATTAATGACGACATCACTTTTATTGACACTTTTTGTCCCTCCAATCTTCTGGCGCTATGAGATCGACATATCGAGATGCTGTGACATCCAACTCGTCACTGATTGCTAACACTCTGACTGTAGAATTGGTTCAAGGTATCACTTCCGCTTTGACGCTTCGTTTAACTTCATGTCGCAATGGAGTTGACAGTTTCTTGGTTACCCATCTCTGATGGCTTCCCACTTCTCTCCGTCCGTCGCTCATGTAAACGTCAGGTTTCATTTTCTGAGGTTAGGTAAACGACGACTTTGGTGTAATTGCGCCGCGAAATATGAAATGACATTAATTTTGGGCTGAATTCCTCGAATGAAAAATTATCGTTGTTTCGATTCGAAATAATTTCCACGTCTTTGTTGCTCTTGTCAAAAGATTTCGACTGTAATACTCTACGACCTTTCCCAAATATCTGTCGATCTAGGCAGTCTTTAGGTAATTTCGAAGAGAACACTTTATTTAATCTATGAGAATAGATTTTTCTCATGGTATCAAGTCTTGTTCTTATTAATTACTACTCAGCAATTGATCGACAGGTTTCCACTAAGTCTCTACTGCTCGGCCCAGGGATTGAATTCATAATTACTATATCGCTAAATCCGCAAACAGATGCCATCATCAATTAGGATTTTGATATCTAGATGAGTCACCGAGTACAAAGCTTACTTTTGTCTTTTTAGGTAGAATCTAGAATATATATCACGAACACCACAGATCTACTCCTTTGCTTGAACAGATATTTGTGATTGAAGTACGTTTACTTTAGTCTTTTTAGGTATAATCTAGAATATATATCACGGACACCACAGATCTACTCTATTCTTGAATAAATGTTTTTGATAAAAGTACAAAGCTTATTTCGGTCTTTCTATCACGGACACCACAGACCTACTCCTTTTCTTGAACAAATATTTTTTATTGAAATACAACGCTTACTTTAGTCTTTTTAGGTAGAATCTAGAATATATATCACGGACACCACAGATATACTCTATTCTTGAACAAATGTTTCGGATAGAAGTACAAAGCTTTCTTTGTTTTTTTTTAGGCAGAATCTAGAATATATATCACGGACACCACATATCTATTCCTTTTCTTGAACAAATGTTTTTGATAGACGTACAAAGCTTATTTCGGTCTTTTTATCACGGACACCACAGATTTACTCCTTTTTTGGACAAATGGTTTTGATTTAAATTAAATTCAATTTATGTCTGGTATTTCCAGAGTGTTAATATTATAGCGTGTATATGTATGTAAACACATAAGTATGCGCACTATGATATTAGCGTGTGTGTATTTCGTGTGTGTGTGTGTGTTTTGTGCGTATGTTTACGTATGTGTGTGTAGGCACGTGTGTGTTTACGTGTGCGTGTGTGTTTGTATGCTTATATTATCTGTATGTGCGTGTTTGAACGTGTGTGTTTGTGTGTGTTCTTCGTGCGTGAGCTTTTCAGTTTGTGTTGTTGAGTTTTTATGTATGCTTTGTGTGTGTTTGTGTATGTGTGTTTGAAAGTGTGCGTGTTTTTGTTTGTGTATGTGTTTTTGTTTCTGTGTGTAATTTGAGCGTTTTTCTCTGTGTGTATGTTTTCTTTTAATCATTTCACCCCAAGACAGGTAGAAATGCTACTGAGGTACAGCAGATATCGAAGGAAAGATCAAATCTGAACGGGAATCAAGGAGATAAAAGATGGCCATTGACGTTGCATTGGCGTGTCTGTGTTGCTGTTTGAATGTTTGCATTTATGTGATTGTGTGTTTATGCATGCATTTGATTGTGGGTGTGGTTGTGTGTGTTCTTGTGTGTTTTTGTTATTGTGTGTGTTTGTTAACTAATCCAGGGTTTTCTTCAAAACATTCAACCCTGTTTAATCAATCTTAGCTTGCTATGGTTTGGAGAGGACAATCAGTCTCGGAAATAAATATTTCCGGATTCAAACGTGTCATGAGCAAATGTGATGGGATCAGGTTCGTTACTCTCTTTTATTTCAGATTTGAGGAAAGCCCGAAATAAGAGTTGTTATAAATTTGAATATCTTAAAATTTTCTCGTAGAAGGTAAACAATCATTCATTTGTCGATTGAGTTGAAATCTGATAATGCGAAGAAATCATTTAAAATGAAGTAAACATTGATGGACATTCAATTTCTTATTTGGCTTTAATTCTATTTCTTGTCAATGTGACTTTGTTAAATGCTTTCCCCACCTCATTACTATATTAATTTAAAATCATTTCCCAAAACTAGGTACCTCCACTCGGATCGATAACAAAGGCAGATAGTATGAATAAAAAAGGTTCCAAACTTAATAAAACAAACTTTTTTCCTCAAAATGTTTATATTATTATTAAGAGGAAAGTTTAAAGTAGTTTTTAATTATTTTTAAAAAAATTTTAATCCATTCTAACATTTTCGAAATTTTGGCAGAAGTTTTGTTTTGATTGATTTTAGCGGCTAAGAAACGTTTACTACTGTTTTACAATAGACGCCAATTTTTTGCATTTGCCACTTTTTTTTAGGTTAAAAACACATTAATTTGGAAATTCTTGCAAAAATCAAATAATTGTCGGATTGTAATAAAACTTTCAGTATTCATTCACAAATGAATGAAATTACTTCTAAAATTATTATTTTTTAAAAATTTTTATAAAAATATTTTTTTTACCTCTGTTAACCCCCCCTTCACGTAAATCCCTGAAATGTTAAAAAATTTTAAATAGTATCAAACTTTTGTTTAATTACTTCAACGCAGGACTCATTGGGAAATATAAATCACCTATTTTTTTTATCTTAAGTTTGAAATCACTATCCGAAAACCTTCTCCGAAGAGTAAAATCAAAAATGCAATAAAACTCCGACATAATCAAATTTCATAATCTGTTAATTACTGGAATAAACAACAACTACTGGGAACATTATATTCTGAAGAAGAAAATTTTTTCCGATTAATAATAAAATTTTGAAAAAATTGTTTTAATTTTTTTATTATTAAAAAATTTAATAATATAAAAGCTACCCAAAACGCTTTCACAAAACTCGGCCGTAGCAACGGAATATATGCGCAACAAATTTTTCCAGCGAGTCAAATCGCTAATAAAATCAAATATAGTTCAAGAAATCAAAATATTCCTTTCAAGACGATTGAAAGGCTTTGAAAACCATGAAGTTCTCATCAATTCAGCTTCAATCAAATTACAGAGAAATTTTCAAAATCTGTTCTTGCCTTTTTCATCTAAGAAGTAAATGTTGAGAACAAAGACTTCTAAGACTGTGTCGACTTTTTCTAGCCTTTCTCGAGTTAGTGAATAAAATTCAATGCACTTAAAAGTGGTGTGCAGTTTTTATTGTTATAGGTAGATGTTTTTGCGTTTTCTTGCTAAGCGTACTAAACTAACATAGGTCGAATACGCAAATTCAGGTGAATTATGTAAAGCATTTTCGTAATTTTAATAAATTAGTGTACTTATTTTATTTAATTTTCCTGGAGCAGGAAGTGCATTAGAACTTGTCCTAGATATACATGGTATTGCTACATTCCTTGTATGAATACCAACCTTTAATTGCAAGAGCCAGATCAAATCGAGAATTGACTATTTGTGTATATATAGAAACATATATATCTAAACTTATTTATAAATGGAACTGTGTGTGTGTGTGTGTGTGTGTGTGTGTGTGTGTGTGTGTGTGTCTGTGTGTGTCTGTGTGTGTGTCTGTGTGCGTGTGTGTCCGTTACCTATAAACATCTAATGCTTTTTTTATTACGGGTGCCACGCACACTTAAACAGATATACGTTTTTACTCTACATTTAATATTCATCCATTGATTTATTATTCGTGATACATGTTTAACCATGAAATCATACCTCAATCAACATACTGTCTCTGGATTTTTAAAATGAATTTTTTTAATTTTTGAAAAAGTTTTTTTAAATCATTCGTCTATAAAAATCCCTGAAGAAGGCTTGTTAAAGTGAAACATTTTAAATTAAAGACACTTTTTTCTTGCTTGTTCTTTACTTATTTTATTCATCTTGTCTGATTCCAATCCATATATTCAACTTATATATATATATATATATATATATAAGGCCAGCAGTCTTTTTTTAATCATGTTTCCTTGAAAATGACCGAAAAGAAAGATTTTAATAATTTTTTTATTTTTAATTAAATTAATTTTTAATTTAAGGTTTAATTTTTAATATATATCACTGAAGACGACTTAAAATTTTCTCTTTTTAGTATTTAGTCAGTCAGTTATGCGCCATACGTGATACACGCTTTGGGTGATCATGTCTTAAAATAGGCATGACTACCCTGGGTAGATCATCCCACAGTAAGTTGCCATTACTATCTGCGGTAGACGGGTTGCCAGCCATGGCTATAGAATCCAATCTGTCCTGTTATTTAGCCCATAACTGGAGGGAAGAGACGAATTAATACCTTTCCTAAGGGTATTTGTGCGTAAGTGAATGCAAGGAATTCAACTGGAATTTGAACTCGGCTCCCCAATTTCTCGTTCCGAGCCGATATCCACTGCACCACAACGCACATGCACATCTCGTTAGTATTAAGACTGAAATTAAATAATCCATGTAGCTTCTTAAGTGAGATATCATATGGTCTTCATATCTGGGTTTTCATTGTCATAACTGTTAATATCTGTAAAAGAAATTGTTACTATAAGTTGGACGAAGAAAATTTCCAATCCTTTCAATATTTTAAACATCAGTCAAATCATAAAAAAATATATATATTTGCTTGCAACAATACGATATTTCACGTTTTTTTTTTTGTCAAATAACTAATTCTAATCTGAATCGATTGTATCTGAATTAATTGCAAGAAACATCCGACTGAACCCCAAGAGGATCAGCGTCAGTCGACGATTCTACATCTGAGCTATGGGCGCTCGGTAGAAAGAAGGAATACTTTTAGCGGGTCTTATACTGTTTAAACGCCTTTAGTGAGAGTGTTCTAATTTATTATTGAATATATATATATATATATATATATATATATATATATATATATATTGTATCAAGGCAGCAGATGATTTTCTAAACATATATTGTTAAATATAGCAGACAATGAATATATATTGTGTTTAATCATGAGCCGTTCTAAACATCGTATTTTGGTTTTAATATCAGGTGAACATAAAGACAAAAATTGTCCAAAATTTGGATATTTTTATTGTGCTGGTTCTAATCTTTATTTTATATATAAAAATACAAAAGTTATATATATATATATCTTCTCCCAGTATTGCAAGTATTCCCTTTTTGGTCTTGTCCTCTTCTTTACCCCTTTGTAATTTTGTGCCAACGAAACCCTTGACAAGTGTTGGCTGAAAGGTTCCTCGGGTTTGGGAAAACAAAATGACGTCTACTCTTTTTAGGGATATATATATATATATATATATATATATATATATATATATATATATATATATATATATATAAACATTCAAATAAAACATCGTTACAAGAGCGTTCTTAAAAAGAAAAAAAATAAACGTTAAAATCAGTTATTAAAAATCACCTGAAGACACCACTCATGGTAGAAACCTGGGTAGCGAAATAACTCCTTTAAAAATGGAATATATATATATATATATATATATATATATATATATATATATATATATAATGGACTCTCTCGCCGATTTCGACGTATGAGCGTCTCAAAAACTAATTCAAGTTTCGGTGTTTATGTCTTTCATGGGACCTGAGCCCCGCCAGTGACTTGCAGGCGTGACCACAAGCCGTGCACGAAAATGTTTTCAACGAAATGCCACTTGTTCTGACAGCTACTTCTTTCCTCTTTTTTGTTGATTCTCTGAGCTCTTGTACTCTTTTCGGATTCAAAAACCTTTAAGGCAATGCGACACGTCAATATCCATAGTTTCCTGTCAGAAGCAATTTGTTCAAATTTTGACAGATTATACTTAAGCTTATCCTTGTACCTCAACAATGGCCGACCTAACGCAACTGACACTGTAAGAAAAGTTTCAATTCCACTGACACTACACTTTGCAAACACATCAGCATTGGACACCCTGTCCTTCAGGATAAATCCATATATTGTGCGAAATCAGCGTTTGTGAACACATTCAACTGTACGACGTGTGAGTGGTAAGGGGTCCAAGCCTCAGCACCGTACAAGAGTGTTGTCAGAACAACAGCCCTGTAAACTCTGATTTTTGTTTCCAATTTTATACCTCTATACCACAATCGATGCCGAAGTTTACCAAAAGCTGATGTTTGCCTTCGCTATACGATTTGCAATTTCATCATCAAGAGATCAGTCTAAGTTAACAATGCTACCTAAATATGTGAAACACTTAACATATTTCAAACTCTTCCCACCTACTGTTATGCAATCATCAGGAAAAGAATGAACTGGAGGATTTTATTTCACACCATATATTTGCTTTTGATGAGGAGGGGGGGATGATGAACTACTTCAGTTTTCTTAATACTTATGGTGAGTCCAAATGCTTTACTGGCTTCAGAAAACCTATTTACAAGTTCCTGCGCTTCAGCATACAATGTAGCGACCAAAGCAGCATCATCAGCAAATAGCATGTCATATATCATTTGGGTTCTTAGCAATGTTTTGGCCTTAAAGCGTTGATGGTTAAATAATCCACCACTAGTACGGAATTGAAAGTTCACACCACCATCGAAATCACTGTAAGAATGCTGAAGCATAAAAAGTATGAAGCATAAAAATACAGTACAAAAAGAACGGGAACAATCACACATCCTTGTTTTGTACCCTTTGAGACATCAAAAGGATCCGAAGCAGATGCATCAGAGATCACAGTACCTTTCATGCCGTCATGGAATGATACAATAATTAATTCTATTAAAAATAAAACGGGCCAAGAATTTTCCTTCAATACAAAAAAGAGAGATTCCACAAGAATTGTCGCAACAATGCCGATTACCTATGTTCTTATAAAGATGTTTTATGTCCGCATCCTTAAAGTCTTGGAATATATATATATATATATATATATATATATATATATATATATATATACCAAGATTTGGCCCACATTTCTTTTACTAATTTATCCTTAGTAAATACTTCTTCTTATCTCTCTCACCTCTTTCTCTTCTATCTCTCTCACTCACTCTCTTTCTCATTCTATCTCTCTCACTCACTCTCTTTCTCATTCTATCTCTATCTATCTATCTCTTTATATATATATAAATATATATATATATATATATATGAGATTTTAACTATACTCGTGTCGAAAAACCTTCCGTGAATCTACGAAGAAGGGAAAAAAACGGTTTTAAAAAAGAAAGAGCTAAGTACATGATCATCAGTTAAAAGCGTTCGGACCGAGTCAGCACGTAGGCCAACGAAAAAAACCCGATACGAGTAATCAACTAACAAAAAGTACTCAATACTTAAGTAGAGCGGAATAAGTAAAGAATACTTAGTGAGCCAGACTGACCTACTTAGGGTTCAGCTAAACGGATCGTCAGGAAAAGCTGGCTAATGAGGGACAAAACAAACGACATGTATAAAGGAAATTCAATTAACCCACGTGACCAATGCATAGAAAGCCTTGGCTTTTGGATTAAGTTTGCTTATGGTGGGTTTGTATCATTTTTGGTTTTCGTTTTTTTGTTTTTGTCTTTGCGTTGACTAATATTTCAAAAAAAACTTTAAAATATATGAAATTAAAACTTTAAGATGTTTTCTATGATAAAGTTCTCTCCTATTTGTGTTTGGTGTATTCTTTCTTGGTCACGTGGGTTGATTGAATTTCTATTATATTTGTCGTTCTTTTCTTTCCTTGTTGGCCGGCTTTCCCTGACGATCCGTTTAGGTGAAACCTAGGTAGGTTGTCTGGCACACTAGGTATACTTATATATATATATATATATATATATATATATATATATATATATATATGGCACAAAAAGTGTGTCACTTTAACTGAACAGGTTCATGCCGACTTCGAAGTTTCACAAAGTTATCGTTATGCTGTTCTCCAGGGCTAGTTCGAAGTCAGTATGAACCTGCTTAGTTAAAGTGACAAACTTTTTGTGCTTAGCAACGCTCTATCTCCACCAACATATCAAGCACTTTAGGACAAAAAACCTGCTTGCCAAAATACACTTTATCAGTAAAACCGCTGAAAAAACGATAACCTTGGAGCTAAACTTTACCACAATTAAACAATATATATATATATGTATGTATCACCGCTTTTTGTCCTGCGAAAGACTAAGATTAGTAAATCTCTCTCTACATCTTTCTCTCTGTCTTCCTCACTCTCTCTCTCTCTCTCTCTATATATATATATATATATATATTGTTAAATATAACAGACAATAAATGTCTATTATGTCTAATCATGAGCCGTTCTAAACATCGTATTTTGGCTTCAGTTTCTGGTGAAAGTAGAGACAAAAATTGTCTAATATATGGATATTTTTTTATTACGCTGGTTCTAAGCTTTCTGCTCCCATTAGCTATTTTTAGAGTGGTTGTAATGACGTTAACATAAAGATATCCACCATCAAAGATGATATTATCTTGTGTTGACATAAAACATTGCTATGCGATGTTAACAAAAATCAGAATAGCAGACACATGGCGTAAGTTTGTAATGCGGTTCTATGACGTCACATCACAGAAGAGACCGAAATCTTAACAACAAAACCGTTGTAAAACGTTGTGACTAGATTGAAATGTCATTTTATTGAGTGTAGGTTGCTTTGTTTTAATATAGATGGCCTCCAATATTTTTCACTTTTTTTTCAATTTTTTTCACCAGAAATTAAAGCCAAAATACAATGTTTAAATTGGCTTAAGATTTATAATTATCTGCAGCCTTAATACAATTAATACAAGTGTGTGTGTGTGTGTGTGTGTGTGTGTGTGTGTGTGTGTGTGTGTGTGTGACCGAGTGTTTAGAACGTTTGCTTTCTGAGCATGAAGCCTTGGTTCGAATCTCATCATAGTCGATTTGTCAGGTATGTGACATCTTGATATAATCGGTCTGGTAGGTGCGATTCCAGAGCGCGGCATCTTTGGAAAGGTCCTAAAAAATATACTACGGGTTGACCCAAGCATTCTGTGTTAAATTAGGTAAACGGCTCCTTTTGAGGAGCCGTCGAAGGTTGTGCTAGTTCAAAGTCACCGAGGGCTTGAGCGTTTTGGCTTTGTTCATGCTAAGAAACTGTAGCTAAGGTCCGCTCAGCATAGTTACAGTATAAACCACAGGTAGGCTCTGTGGGTGGTGAACACAAGTATGCCTGAGCAGGCGTCTACAATGGTGATTAGTTAACCATCCCGGTAGACGGTTATCCTCGAATACGAGTGGCCAGCTGTTATATATATATATATATTAATCATATCACCCCGAGCAAGGCGATAACGCCACTGATGCGCAGGGGGCGACGTAAGAGTAAAGAGATTGGAAAAGAGAAAGCCGGAAACCACATCCTAAACAGGGAACAAGGGATGAGCCTCTTCACCTGTTCAATAGATGTGAGTGAAGTGTGAACTGGGCGATAATTTAGTCTATCTACTCCAATTGAAAAAAATAAAAAATAAAAAATAAAATAAAGAAAGAAAGAAAAGAGTGAAAAGGAGAAAACCGGAAACCGCATCCTAAACAGGAAACAAGGGATGAGCCTCTTCACCTGTTCAGGAGATGTGGGTGGAGTGTGAACCGGGCGATAGTTTAGTATATATATATATATATATAGTCATTCGCAGACAGATCTGCTTCGCTGTATCACAGCTCATCATGTATGGTTGGACATCCGATTGCTTTTTACCCAGAATTGAAACTAGAGCGAATTGGCCTCAGTTGGAGATTTTACCTCTGAGCTATGGGCGCTCGGTAGAAGGAGGCAGACTTTTAGCGTTTGATATACCATGTATTCATACACCAGTAGTGAGAGTGTTTTAATTCATTACTGAATGAACGATGCGTAGACGCTAGAGTAGCTGCTGTTTTTTCAAAGTCTACCATTCTTCCAGAGTGCTCAATCAGGACGTGAGAACGTAATATATATATATATATATATATATATATATATATACACATATATATATACTTGTGTGTGTGTGTGTGTGTGTGTGTGTGTGTGTGTGTGTGTGTGTGTGTGTGTGTGTGTGTGTAAGCGTGTCATAAGGAAAATCCTTATTGTTTGGTTATTTCAAATCAATTATTTTGTCAACGCTAAGAAGTCCTCAACATTAGCGCCAATTTCAATGCAAAGACCACGTCATAGAAAAACCAGAATCAAAGCCTCATGGCCACAAAGCTGAGTGACTTACTCGAGGGGTAACAAAGGTCGAAGAAGTACAACCGAGGCGCGAAACACTCAGAAAGAGACGCTGACGTTTGCCGGGAAGCGAGCAAACGGTGGACAACGGGAAACAATGGGAAAAAATTGCGTCGAGACGACAAATTGATCGCGTTTCCATTAAGATGTCGAGAAGTGTCAACATTGATAAGATTATATTTTAAAGGGTGAAAGTAAAAATTGACTTTGACAGGAAAGGCATTGTACATTTGCTTGTTTTTCCCAATGTATCCGAAAGTGACAGTTTTTCCTAACTGACGAATACAAAGTAGTAAAATCAGACTGATATGCAAATTACTGATAGATAGATAGATAGATAGATAGATAGATAGATAGATAGATAGATAGATAGATAGATAGATTGGGATAGATAGCTAGATAGATAGATAGCTAGATAGATAGATAGATAGATAGATAGATAGATAGATATGAACAGATTGGGATAGATAGATAGACAGATAGATAGATAGATAGATAGATAGATAGATAGATAGATAGATAGGGATATGAACAGATGATAGATAGATAGATAGATAGATAGATAGATAGATAGATGAAAGATTGGGATAGATAGATAGATATGAACAGATTAGATAGATAGATAGATAGATAGATAGATAGATAGATATGAACAGACTGAGATAGATAGATAGATAGATAGATAGATAGAT
>JBBBDQ010001264.1:2500-10000 GCA_037127315.1 Ascarosepion bandense
TGGGCAGAAGATTATCCCGCAGTAGGTTGCCATTGCTTTCTGCGGTAGACAGGTTGCCGACCAAGGCTATAGAACCCAACCTGTCCTGCTATTTAACCCATAACTGGAAGGAAGAGACGGATTAATACCTTTTCCAAGGGTATTTGCGCGTAAAGTGAATACAATGGATTCACCTGGAATTCGAACTCGGCTGCCCGGTTTCTCGTTCCGAGCCGATATCCACTGTACCACAACGAACATCGTCTAGGCAGACGTACTCTCACTTATTAAACCAGCCCGCCACGTGACTTGCTGTTCACATGTCTTCATTCACTTCTCATCTCAACCAACAAAGTGTCGCTATTCTCATGTATACATCTTTGAAACATTCACCATCTTTAAGCAATTACACAGGAAACCAAACATCAAACATGAAATTTTTTTTCGTTCACATAAAAGAGATCAAACATTGGTGTCGGTTATATTTGATAAAAGTTGACCATTAGATTTAAAGACGCCATGTATGTCTGTCTTTCGTAATATTTCTTCGTCTCTTGTGTATATTGTCAGTGTAGTAATTCATGTATAGGTGTTAGTAAACACATTAAACATGATGTATCGGTCTACAGAACAGGTGTACGATAGTTTGACCTGTTTAGTATTCATGCTGTAAGCGAAATATCAACGACCTCAAATAAATCATTCTGTTTATACGAGCTTCGTTAAAGCATTCATATTATATTTCCACTCACGCACTCACTCCCTAACTTTAACTCTCTCCGTCTCTCTCTCTCTCTCTCTCTCTCTCGCTTTCACACAGGTAAACATACACACATACACACACGCATAAACATGATTAAATTAACATCTCATTTATTTATTCTTTTGTTAATTAACATCAGTAAGTGGGTATTAAGCTTTGGGTATTTTCTCAAAACGTGGCTTCTTATCGCAAGGATTTGAAAGATCTTTTAGTTTTCATCATTTCTATTACTAACGGATGGTGCGTCGTGGTGCAGTAGAAATCGGGAAGCCAAGTTCGAATTTAAGTCGTATTCCTTGCATTCACTTACGCGCAAATACCCTTGGGAAAGGTAGTAATCCGTCTCTTCTCTCCAGTTATGGGTTAAATAGGACAGATTGGGTTCTATAGCCTCGGTCGGCAACCAGTCTACCACAGAAAGCAATGGCAACCTACTGCTGGATAATCCTCTGCCCAGTCAGTCGTGTCTCTTTCGAGACATAATCGCCACAAAGCGTGTATCACGTATGGTACTTAGCTGACTATTACTAACATACAACAGGGTTTAAGATAGATAGATAGATAGATAGATAGATAGATAGATAGATAACTGAGGTAGGTAGGTAGGTAGGTAGGTAGGTAGGTAGGTAGGTGTGAATATCCAAACATAGATAGATAGATAGATAGATAGATAGATAGATAGATAGATAGATAGATAGATAGATAGATTCACATGGCGAGGGATAAACAATCGCCATTTTATAGTTTTACTTTTGCACTTACACTTTGCTTGCTTTTTCTGTCGACTGTACAGTATAGCAGGGTCAGTTGGGCAACATCTCTGATAAAAGGGGCACCATGCAGCAGATCGAAAACAGTTGTATGAATGAAATGGTGACTTCGAAGGTACGGCAACTCCGAAAACTCACTCAGATCGTTTTTGTAAGAAAACAACTGCCAAATCCTTTGATGAGGGCCTCAGGCTCAAAACAGAGGCCTGCATCATGTGCCTTGTGCATTTAGTGCTGCCCTGGATCAAGGGAGTGGCTGCTGGAAGTCCTTATGTCTGGCAACAGGAATCTGCACCACGCTACATAAGCAGGAGGAACCAGTCTTGGCTGTCAGACATTTTCTGCTGCCGCATCACGCCTTACATCTGGCCACCTACCCCTACCCCCAGATTGGAATCCCCTTCATTATTATTTGTGGGGTACAGTTAAGCGACAAACCAAGAAAACTCCTTGTAACACGAAAGTTGAACTGAAGGTAAAGATTATGACAGAATTCACAAACTTAAACAAGGAGATCGTCTAGACAAGTTACAGGAGATGCCGAAGTCGTCTGGAGGCCGAGACTGAAGGCAGTGTTCATTGTCTACTTTAACAGATATTTTATTTATATGTAAACTTTTACACACACACACATACATGTATATATATATATATATATATATATATATATATATATATATATATATATATTGTGTTACCGACTTAACCTCTCTGAAGATGGCTCATGTGAGCAGAAAGCTTAGAACCAATTTAATAAAAAATTATCCAAATGTTGGAGAATTTTTGTCTTTATTTTCAAGTGAAATTAAAGCCAAAATACGACGTTTAGAACGGCTCATGATTAAACATAATAGACATTCATTGTCTCTTATATTTAACAGTGTATGTTTAGAAAAATATATATATATATAGTGTTTAATTGTGATAATATTTAGCGCCAAAGTTCCTTTTTCAGTGGTTTTACTGATAATGTATTTTGGCAAGCAGGTTTTTATCGTCAAGTGCTCGACATCGGGGTGGAGATAGAGTGTTGCTTAGTACAAAGAGTTTGTTTCCTTAACTGAGCAGATTCATGCCGACTTCGAAGTTTTGTGAGGACAAAATTAGAGTGAGATCATCATAACGGTGTCCTTACGAAACTTCGAAGTCAGCATGAATCTGCTCAGTTAAAGAGACAAACTCTATAAACTTAAATATATATATATATATATATATATATATATTGTGTATATTTTGGCAGCATTTTTTCATTAATGCAGGTTTCATTGAATAATATAGACAAGTTTTGTCTATTAATTTTGTGTAGGATCCGTTCATACCGTCTGATATACTTGATGGTGATGTCGTTAACAGACAACAAAAAATCACAGTATTTGTTGAATTTTTTATCAGGTCTAAGCTTTCGGCTCACATAAGCCATTATCAAAGAGTAAATAATAACACACAGTAAACATAGAACATTTAAGCTATTAACAATAAAGATAATTGAATTGAATATATATATTCCATATATATATAAATATATATATAACATAAATATAAGTCCATCACTCCCCACCCCTGTATGACCTTCCCTTTCTCTCCACCTATGTATCTGTCATCGCACCTGCTTTCTCAGCTTTCCGCCTTGCTCGGGGTGAAATGATTAAATATATATATATATATATATATATATGTTGGGGGGGGGGTTCTCTCTCTCCTGTAAAACTTTCCACCTATCTCACGATGTTTCACTTCACTCTCCTTACAAATTTTCTTCACTTTCTATTTTTCTTTATGCTTTTCTACTACTCTCTCTCTCTCTCTCTCTCTCTACGCTATCAATCTCACTACCTCCCTTTTTTTTCTTCTGTTAATGTCATTCTTTTTTTCACTACCATCTTTCAACAGGCTTTGTGATCACTCTCTCTTTCTATTTCTTTTACGTTTTATCTCTATCTCTCCTACAAAATTTTCTGCTTCACTCTCTCTCTCTCTCTCTCTCTCTCTCTCTCTCTTTCAGTCTTTCTTTTTCGGCCTTCTCAGTCATCTTTTTGCTTTATTTCTCTCTGTCTTTCTCTCTCTCTACCTCTCTTTCTTTATCATTCTTCTTTTCACTCCACTCTCTCAGATGACTTTTCTTCTCTTTTCTCGCTCAAAAACTCTCTCTAAATATTTTTCCTACATTCTCTCTATCTGTATCTCTCTCTCTCTCTCTCTCTCTCTCTCTCTCTATATATATATATATATATATATATATATATATATATATATATTAATGATATCACCCCGAGCAAGGCGGTAACGCCACTGATGTGCCGGGGGCTACGTAAGAGTGAAAAGATTAGTAGAGAGAAATCCGGAAACCACATCCTAAACAGGGAACAAGGGATGAGCCTCTACACCTGTTCAATAGACGTGGGTGGAGTGTGAACCGGGCGATAGTTTAATCTATCTACCCCAATTGAGCAAAAAAAAAGAAAAGTGAAAAAAAAAAGAAAAGTTTATCTTTTATATAAATTTAGTCTCTCTCTCTCTCTCTTTCTCAGTTTTTCTTCTTTCTTCTCTTACAGTCATCCTTTTTTCTACTCCTCTCTCTCTCGCTCTCTCTCTCACCCCCCCCCCCCCACAACCAGATAATTTTTATCCTGTAACTCATTAGAGTTGCATGAGCATCACATGCACTGCAGATGCACTAGAAATGGTTTTGTTTGGGGTACGACAGCTTGACGGGGCCCAATCCTCTCTAGGCTGTTTTGAATTCAGAGTGTGTACTTCTCTTAGACCGTTTGCAATCCAAGGCTATAGAACCAAGTCTGTCCTTCTAATACCCATAGATGAAGGGAGAAAAGATTGATTCATACCTCTCCCAAGGAGAACTGCACTAAAGTGAATGTAATGAACTTGACTGGAATTCGAACTCTGCTCTCCGATTCTTCAATCAGAGTCGCTATCCATTACGTTTTCTCAAAGCGATTAGTTCCCCGTAATTGCTTTTTTTTTGTCGAGCCGTCATTCTTCTTGCTTGTTTGAAATTTAAATAATTTTTATTTTTCTCTCGTTATTTTGCAGATCCGATTGATGATGGTCCATTTAGCAGTCTTATTTGGAAAGTAAGTTCAAGATTTACCTCTTTTTATTTTAATTTCCTCTTCAACCCCAATACACACACACACACACACACACTCGCACGCATCTCTCTCACTCTCTCTCTCTCTTTCTCTCTCTCTCTTTCTCTCTCTTTTTCTCTCTCTAAGTTTTGTATCCTCAGGCTCACGCCTACATGCTCACGAATTCGGCCTGACTCGATAGGCACGCATTCACACGCTATCACTCTAATGGTAGATGGATCGACGCCAATCTCCAGTGTTCGAGCAAGACGAAGAATATCTTTGGATAGTGACTTGCTCTGTATCTGTGTTGGAGACTTTCCTCGCCGAATCAAGAGAAGGTGGGTTGTCTGCACATGCATTTGTAGACGTCATGGAACCTCGTGGTGAGATCATGCAAGGCAGTTTTTGGAATGACACGGCGCATGCTTCATCGGCAAAAGCGAGGCTCTCACATGCGAGAAATTTCGGTTTCTTGCCCGAGACCAAAATCATCATAACATGAGCCAACTTCTGTTTCGGAGTCAGTTTGGTGCTGGCGATTCGTAAAGGCTTCACCACTGTTCGGGAGACAGTGTTTTGTTTACGGTGCACAGGGAACGGAGTCCCGAGTGAAGCAGTGTTCGGGGTTCTACGTGGAGCAATTCCTCTACCAACTACGCTTTGAGTAAAAAATACTACAGTATCCTTGTTGTGTATTAAATGCCAAGGAAACTCAACTTTCTTCTTTTTATCTTTTATCACTCACCAGGTGGCACAGTAACATATTTTGATAGTTTCAACCTTATCTTGTATTATCTTTCTTTTCCTAGCCACTGTTTGGATTCAGTGAGTAAAAGAAAGAAAGAAAGAAAGTAAGAAAGAAAGAAAGAAAGAAGGAAGAGGAGTGACGCTGTAATGTGAAATGGATAACTTTCCACTTTAAAATATTTTATTTGTACCGCCTTACTTCTTTGAATAATGACCGGACTTCATGTTTATGACTGTCATTGAAGTATTTCGTCAAAGTTTTTTAGCTTTAATATTTAACAATTCAATAGATGGCTTTTTATAGGTAATTTATAGCCGGGAAAATTAAGAAGGAAAGAAAGAAAGAAAAAAGAAAGAAACAAACAAAATACAGTAAGTCACTCATGTTTTACGTTTGCTTTAGTGAAATGGAAATGCTTGCAAAATTCAAACCTTTTATTTGTATCCACTTACTTCTTTAAAGACCTGTATTCATATTTGTGATCGTTATTACAATATTTGGTTAAAGATGATTAGCTCAAATAGTTAACAATAAGAGAAATTTCCACAGTTATTTTATAGTCATGAAAATTAAGATAGTAAGCGAAATGGAAGAGACGATAAAATACATATTCGTTTTATATTTGCTTCAGTAAAATGGAAAAGTTTGTCGATTTCAAATCTTTTCATTTGTATCATCTTACCTCTTTAAATGACTTGCACTCATATTTGTGAGATTTCTACAAGTATTTTGCTGTCTGGAAACTAAAAAGATGTTTATTCAATCATTAACTTAGGAATTTTAACTCATCAGAATATTCACATTCTGCCAAAGAAAATGAAAAAATGGACCAGTTGAAACATACGTGAGACAATAAATAAATAAGGATATTATTATCGGCATCACCTGAATAATAATTTTGTTAATAATAAGATTGTAAAAGAAAATGAAGACAAATACATTTTGACATCTTCCTCAGAGCTGACATGTAGGTGTTAGTTCCAAGATGACCGTCAGGAATGATGGGAAGAATATATAGAAGATGCCGCTTGGTTTCAATAAGAAAAAGAAAGGGAAGAAAAGATGAGAACACTCTCATATGTTTAATGTCTGCTGCAATGAAATGGGAAAACTTATAAATTTAAATATTTTCATTTTTACTTTGTCCCAAAGTTCGTAAACACTTGCAAAAAATTGAAATTTTACTCGTAAAAACAACAAAAATTATTGCTCAAAATAAAGATCATCATTTTCCAAGACTTTCTGCCATCGATCTGCAAGCTTTCGGATATGGTACCACTCAGCTGGCTTCGAATCAAAAAGTTCTTGACACGCTTCCTCAACTTCATCAAGCGAGTCGAATCGGCGGCTCTTCAGAAAGTGTTGCATTGAGCGGAAAAGGCCATAATCTGATGGAGCACAGTCAGGATTGTAGGCTGGATATGGCAGAACCTCAACGCCGTCCAGCTCTTCAAACTTGTCTTTTGGCTTCCTGGCGGGATGTGGCTTGGCATTGTCCTGCTGCATCAAAGCGCGCTTTCGTTTGATCAGAGCCGGGTACATTTGCTTCAACTTTTCGTAGACCCGCTGACAGTAAAGTTCGGCACTGATGGCACGACTATTCGGAACCAACTCAAAATGAATAATTCCTTCAAAGTTCTACCAAACGCACAACATAACTTTCTTGCCGAATCGATCTTGTCTTTAATTTTTCGCAAGTGTTTAAGAAATATTGGGACAACATAATAATAACCTAGTTTCATATTTATGATTGTTATCGCAATATTTTATTAAAGATGTTATGCTCTAAATGTTAACAATGCAAGAGAGGAATTTCCTCGGCTATTTTATAACCGTAGAAATTAAAAAACAAACAAACAAAGGAAATAGAAGAGACCATAACATACTATGTTTTACGTCTGCTTCAGTGAAATGGAAAATATTGTCAGTTTACAATCTTCTACTTTAAATAATGACCTACATTCATATTTGTGATTGTCATTACAATATTTTGTTGGTTATTAAGCTCAATTATTTAACAGTGCAATAGAGGAATTTCAACAGGTGTTTTATAAACGTAAAAATCTCAAGGAGATTATTCAGTCATTAACTTAGGAATTATGATTAATCAGAAAAATTCCAATAGCAAAAACCATGAAATTTTCACTG
>JBBBDQ010001264.1:15000-25000 GCA_037127315.1 Ascarosepion bandense
GGATTTTGTAGAGAATCTGGTTTTATTGACATTCTTGTTTGGTTTATATTTTTAGTCTAGACCCACTGTTTTAAGAAATTATATTATTCCTTCCCTGTTTGCTTTTATGAAGAGTTCGTAGATGTATTTTATATTACAGTATTTTGTCTTTTAAGTGCAAGGACTGAACACTCAGTTAATTTATGCTTAACAGTATATGTCATTTCATATTCTGGACATACTGGTTGATGTGTAAAAATTATTTTTCTGTATTTCAACTGAATGCTAATTATTTTTAATATTTTATTGTAAAATATTTTCTCGGTTGAAAATTTTTCAATTATAAGTTATTTGTCGCTATTATTAGAGAGAAAAATTTGTATTTAAATTATATAAAAGCTAAATCCTGGCGTTTTTAGGATTATTTCCAAAAATTCCTTATTTGGAATATGAGCGTTTTTTTTTTTGTTTTTTTTGTTTTGTTTTTTTGGTATTATCCCTCTAGGGCCATTTGTATCATATTTGATACAGTATGAAAACAAGCCTTGAAAGAAATATTTTCCTGAAAAATTTTTTAAGAGAAATATTTTATAAATTTCAACTGAAAGCAGTACTGACTGCTCAGTCAATGAATACCAAATGTTTCCTTATAGGGAAATACCAAATGTTTCCTTATAGGGAAATACTGTATCAAATATGATACGAATTGCCCTAGAGGGTTATTCTAAAAATTCCTTATTTGGAATATAGGCGTTTCTTTGGTGCGTCCTTGGAAATGAACGCTTACGTGGACATCTGCACTAATTTCCATGTCTTGCGCCATGCCGAATAAATATCGTCTGCAAAAGTCTTTGTTTTGCGTAAGCTTGTCAAATTAAACCAGAATAACCTGAGCGTCATAAACTAACAGACGTAATCAAAATTTCTCCGGTTTCATAAATTCCAAATGAAATCGTAATTTTCTAAGTTGTGAAATAATTAGCAACTTAATTTATTAACTTATATGATTAGAGGTAGAACTATTGGTAGCCATTACGGCGTATTTCAAAGCCTCTATATCAATATTTTTACAGATGGTCATTGTTTATCAAGGACGAAAAGGGTTATTTTCGTGAAGATTATGATCATACATAATCAATGTTTCTCGTACCTTTTTATTCCCGAATAATATTTTAAGACCATTTTAAGACATTCTTATTTGGATTATATTTTTAGTATAGAGCCACTGCTTTAAGAAATAATGACCAGGCTCAACGTTGCTTAACTTAGGCAACGTTGAGCCTGGTCAGTACTTAGATGGGTGACCATTTGGGAATACCAGACGCTGTAAGCGTTCAATGACGGATGCTCGTTGTGGTGCAGTGGATATCGGCTTGGAAAGTGAAATCAGTGAGCCGAGTTCGAATTCCAATTGAGTACCCTGCATTCACTTCAGCACTGGTACCCTTGGGAAATGTATTAATCTGTCACTTCCCTCCAGTTATGGGTTAAATAACAGGATGAGGCCTGCAGGTAACCCATCTAGTTTTGGTGTCACAATAAAAGCACCCTTGGTAGCCCTGGCGAAGCATCAAGTATTCAGCTATTTGACAAGATTATGAATTTCGCTATAAACTGCGCCAGGGTTCCAAATGCACAGGGAATACTGGAGGGGTGTAGTGAGTTCTATCTCGGCCAAGGCCGCAAGACGACGACGAAGAAATAGTATTATTCTTTCCAGGTTTGCTTTTACGAAGAGCTCATAGATGTTGTTTATATTGCAGTATTACAGTATTTTTCTTGTAAGGGCAAGGTCTGAACATTCGGTTAATTTATGTTTAATAGTAGATGTCATTTCATCTTCTGGGCATACTGGTTGATGGTCATTGTTTATCAAGTACGGAGAGGGTTATTCTTGTGAAGATTCTATCCATTGATATTAATGTTTCTCGTATCTTTTTATTCCCGAGGAATATTTTAAGATCATTTTAAGACCATATAGATGATTGAACTTCTCTCTTGGCAGAAATAAAATACGCCGACCCCTATAGCAGAAAATGAGCCAAATTCTTTGTGGTTACTTGCTAACTCAGATATAAAATCGACCAATATCTGTGTATAGACTCGACCATAAAAGCAACATGACAAAAGCTGACATTTATATTATTTAGAGTCGACCAAAATAATCTAAATAATGTAAATAATAACGATGAAAAATGGATTGTTTACAACAATGTGCAGCAAGAATTACTGTGTTAAACGAAATGGACCACCGTTAAACCAACCCAAAAGCCGGCTTGCATCCGAAGAAGATGTTTTGTATCTAGTGAGATTGGAAAGACATTGAGAAATACGAAACCTTCTAAATTGAACCGATTAAAGTCAGAAATCGATGAAAAGCGTCGGAAATTGTTCAGTCAGAAGAATGTATTATTTCTTCCTTTTGTAAACCCGACAGAAATTGGTACAGATTAACTGCTATGTCTAATGACATCCGCCTTGCTCATCTGACCTGGCACATTCAAATTACCCTAATTTCTATCCCTACAAATTTTTAGAAATGATCGAGATCTCCTTAAATTAATCAACTAAACCTTACCTTTTCACTTGACTTTGTGAATCTGTAGCTATGGTTAACTAATATTAGTGCATAAATCAGCGGTATCATTGTCCTGATACATAGTAATGGGTAGAGTGTATCTTCCTTTGAATAGATCTCTTTTTATTTTGCTGTCCATAAGATATTGGAATCTTGAAGCTAGGTCTACATTTCAATTTCTCATTGCTATCATTATGAAGTTCATTAATAAAGAATATCCCAGAAAAAATCAAAAAAATTCTAGACACCAAATTCTAGCAGAGTAATTAAAGAAATGTGCGTTGTGGTGCAGTGGATATCGGCTCGGAACTAAAAATCGGGGAGCCCAGATCGAATTCCAGTTGAATTCCTTGCATTCACTTACACGCAAATTCCCATGGGAAAGGTATTAATCCAACTCTTCCCTCCAGTCAAAGTAAAATATTTTCTCGGTTGAAAATTTTTCAATTATAAGTTATTTGTCGCTATTATTAGAGAGAAAAATGTGTATTTAAATTATATAAAAGCTAAATCCTGGCGTTTTTAGGATTATTATCACCCGAGCAAGGCGGTAACGCCACTGATGTGCAGTGGGCTACATAAGAGAAAAAAGATTAGAGGAGATTGAAGAAAATCACGAACCAGTTAGAAAGTAGCAAGAGAAGGATGGGAATACAGGTGTGATGACAGTTGCAAAGGTGGAGAGAAAGGAAAGAATATACCGGGTGGTGTAGAAAGAACTGGAGTCAAGTGGTTAAGAGATGGGTATTGACATTGCATTTAAATTCCTGTAGCCGTCAGGAAAGCAAGAATATGGAAGCGAGTTCCACAGGCGGAAAGTGCGAGAAAAGAAGCTGAAGGAGTAGAATTGTCGTCTGCATTTGGTTAATCTAACTGTGAATGGGTGGGACCCAGTTGCCATCCTGGTTGCACGAGTAAACTCCTGTACCAGGGGCACCAGTGATTTAAGTTCATCGGAGCCGATGACATGAAAATATCTATAGAACAGACAGAAGGAAGCCTCATCCCGTCGGTGAGAAAGTGGCTGTAGTCGAGCCACCAAGTCGGTACTTATCACATTAATGATTCCTTTGGAGCCTGTCAAGAACACTGAGATGAACAGCGTGGGCGCCTGACCATGATAAATATATCGGCTTCACTAAGAAGAAAATGGTGAGTGCGGTCGTACCAGCAGTAATTAGAATGATCGGAACAGTATCGAAGTGCCTTGAGAAAAGGATGGAGAAAAGAACAAGTTGAAATTATACAGGCGATGGTATTTTTGAAAATGATGCCGTGAAGAGCGCTGGGTAACTGAAGGGACATACCGTCACTTGATCGCCTGTCTAGACCACAATTTACGGTTAGTTTGAACAATCCCCATGTTTCGAAGGAACTGATCGCAGTAGAGAACCATAGACTGTGGGAGAAAACCAAAAATAACGATAAACTATTCGGAAACATTTTGGTCCCAGTGGATCAACTCATCCAAGCGGAAGAGCTAGATTTGATAGCGGTTAATAAGAAAATGAAGCTTCCCAAAAAACTACAATATTCAAATAAAAGAAAGTGAAAATTTGATAAAAAAAACACCAGGACCTTTCCCGAGAACCGAGAAAGAAATTGCAACATAAAAGTTAGACGCGTATTTATCAACTGTTAACTGTTAATCCGGTAAAGAGTCTCGCAAGAAAATAATACAACAGCAACCAAAATAGGAAATAACGAATATATATTAACACAGCAAAATACAAATCCGTGGAACTCTGTTAGTAGAACGATAAATACGGGTTAGGTAGTTATACTAGAATTGGGACTAGCAATGGTCATACGGTAGTAGTCTTGGCTATCTCTGCCTATCGCTTTGCCTTATGCTGGTCTGCTGATCTCTCACTGAGATCTCTCTCTGATCTCTGAGGATCTGCCACCTCTTGTGAGGGGAAGTATATGTAGTTGTAGGAAGAGTTCAATCCGTTGTAATGGGTGATGCCACCATGACAATAGCAATGGCTTGCGAGATATGGGTTGTGAATATTGATCTGAAACAGGTGCTGTTATTTGGTATGTCTTCAAATTTGGTAGTTTGTATTTCGGTAGAGCTGAAATTAGGCAACAAGTCTGAGTGTGTCGGGTAGGTGCATGTGCGTGTATATATATATCTGTGTGTGTGTGTGCGTGTGTGTGTGTGTGTGTGTGTGTTGAACACGTGATAAGTCCATAACAAAGGAAAGATTTCAACAGAAAATCGATACCAGTACATTTACAGTAATGCTTCTTCTTCTTCTTCTTCTTCTTCTTCTTCTTCTTCTTCTTCTTCTTCTTCTTCTATCCTCACCTCTTTATTCTTCTTTGTTTCTATCTACTCATACTTTTTTTTATTTATTTCTTTCTTTATTTATTTATTTATTCTTTCGCTTCTTTTCCGATTTTTCGTCGTTCATTTGTCTCTTTCTTTTGTTCTTTATATATCTTTTTCTTTCTTTATATTTTTTCGTCTGTCTCTTCTCTTATTTCTTAGTCTTTTTGTTCCTCATATTTCTATCTTCATCGTTTTTCTTTTTCTTTTCTTTGTCTCTTTCTCTCTCTCTCTCTCTCTCTCTCTCTCTCTCTCTCTCTTTCTTTTTTCTTTTTTTCCTTTACAACTTGTCACTTGTATTGCTTCTTCCGCTCCCCTTTCATTCCTGATTTCTTTCATGCCTTCCGCATATTCTTCGTCTTTCATTCTGCTTATCCTTTTTTTCTGTATATTTTCTTCATTACTTCCTTCGTATCTTTTTACACATTCATATCTTTTTCATTTTTTTTTCTTTCTTTCCATTTTTCTTGTTTTTCTATTAATTTTTCTTCTTTCCTACATTTGCCTTCATCTTCTTATTTTTTTCTTTAGTTTCTTCTTCTTTATATTTTCTTAGTTTTCTTTTTTCCAATTCTATTTCCTCTTTATTTTATTTTCATCTTCCTCTTCTTTACTTCATCTCTATCTTCATTTTCTTTATCTTCTTTTAATATTTTCTTCTTTTTCTTTTCTTTCTTCTTGTTCGTCTTATTTTCTCCTTTCTTTTCTTCTTTATTTCCTTTATACTATTTAACTTCTTAGTTTTCTTCTTCTTTATCTTGTATTCTTCTTTTTCTTTTTTTTCTAGTTATTCTTTTTCTTTTAATTCTTCTTCCTTTTCTCCTGTTTATTTTTCCTTTACTCTTTTCTTTTTTTTTCTTTTTGTTCTTTGCTTTCTTTCTGACTTTTTCTTTTTCTTCTTCTTTTTCCTTTCATTCTTCTGTACTTTTCTTCCTCGTCTTCTATTCCCTCTTTATCTTTTTCTTCTTCTTTCTTTTCTTCTTCTTTATCTTCCTCTTATCTTTCTTTTTTTCTTTATATTCTTTTACTTCTTCTTCATTTCCTTCCTCATATTCTTTCATTTTTTCGTACTCTTCGCCTTCTTAATCTCATTTTACTTCCTGACTCCAACAATATCCACGATCTCTCTGTGAGGTATACCAGTGTGTTCGTGCAGCGTGACAATTTTCGTACACTTTCTTGGAGTAACGTCCATCGCAGACAATGGCCGTAGAACAACTAATCGACTGTGGGGACATTAGTGTCTGGGCGTAATAAAAATCTGATCCAATCACGCTTGCCTTAAAATTTCTCACAGCCCCAAAACATTAATCATACACCCAGAAAATAGTTTCATATTACTGCACACAACAACAAATGACCTAATCTGAAGAAAAAAAAAACGAAATCGATTACACCCTGTCACTCGACCGTATGGTAAAAGAATTGAATCTAAAGCAGTTGTTTCAGTTAATTTGCACAAGGGTGCAAAGAAGTAATCCTTGCTGGATGGAAGAACAAGGTTTAGGAGAGCTTAAAAAAAAAAGAAAAAATTAAGACCTACATGCGACAGGTGATTCTGGGGAGTCATGATAGATTACGTCCTTTAATAACACGGCACATGGAAAATGAATAATTAGCTTGAGTAAATGATTTACAGAGCAAAGTTTAGCACAGATAACAACATCAAAAACATTATTAAGACCTCCAAAGGAGAGGGATTTGAGGGTAGCCATGATTTAATGCCTCCTGAACTGGCACGGGACAGAGAAGGAAAATAACAGGATTAGGGAAGTTAAAAAAGGACATAATATATTTAAGAGCTATGAGGAATTGTCAATTGTAGAGAGACGTGATTGACTATGTCCTGAAAAAACATGACATATAGAAGAACAATGAGCTTCAGCAAATGGATGACTGAATAAGGTTTAGAAAAGATAAAAAATATTAAGAGGTACAAGAAGAGCCGTGATTGTATATGTCCTGAAGGAACATGACACAGAGAAGAAGAACAATGAGTTTCAGCAAATGGATGATTGATTAAGGTTTAAGGAAGATAACTAATAACATAATTTTTGAAGAGCTACGAAGTATTAGAAATTGTGAAGAGCTATGATCGCCCACATCCCGAAAGTGATGAATTGTAGAGAAAGAAGAATAAGCTGGACTAAAAGGATAACAGAACAATGTTTAGGAGATATACCAAAAAAAAAACTATTAAAAGTTACAAGGCACAGGCCATAGTGGAGGACCATGACTGACTACGTTTTGTAGTGACACTGCACATTGAAAAAAAATGAACTTTAGTAAATAGATGGTGGAAAAATATTTAGCAGACATAAGAAAAAACACAAAATTTAATAAAAGCTACAAAAGACCGGCCATTGTAGACAACCATAATTGATTATATCCGAAATTGACAAGAAAACAGAAGAAGGGCAACAAAAGAAGAAGAATCAGTATGGGTAAGTAAATGACGGAGCAAGTTTTGGGAGAGATGACAAAAAGACAAAATTTATGAAGAGCTACAAAGTATTGACGATTATGGCGAGCAATGATCTCCAACTTCCTGCAGAGACATGTCAGATAGAAGAACAATCAGCTTGAATAAATGAATGATTGAGCAGGGTTTAGGAGAGATTAAAAAAAGACAAAATTTACTACAAAATGCTACAAAGAATAAACAAGTGTGTAGTGCTGTGACTGACTACGTCATGAACTAATACGGAACATCGAATAGGAACAATCAGCTTGATTAAACCAAACGAATGGCGGAGCGAGTTTTAGGAGAGATAACGAAAAGACAAATTTCATTAAGAATTACAAAAACTGGCCATTGTGGAGGGCTATGAGTTACGACGTCCTGAACTGACATCGAAGAATAACGATCTATTTGACTCAGTTCATAGCGAAACAAGGTTTAAGGGAGTTAACATAAGAAAAAAAAGTATTAAGAGCTACAAGGTGGGTAGCCATGATCGAATACGTCCTGAGGTCAGTCAGTCAGTTAAGTGCCATGCGCGATACACGCTTTGGGCGATCATGTTTCAAAAGAGACATGACTGACCGGGCAGAAGATTATCCCGCAGTAGGTTGCCATTGCTTTCTGCGGTAGACTGGTTGCCGACCAAGGCTATAGAACCCAATCCGTCCTGTTATTTAACCCATAACTGGAAGGAAGAGACGGATTAATACCTTTCCCAAGGGTATTTGCGCGTAAGTGAATGCAGGGAATTCAACTGGAATTCGAACTCGGTTCCCCGTTTTCTCGTTCCGAGCCGATATCCACTGCGCCACAACGCATGGCCAAAATATGAAGAAAAATAAGTTGTACTAAATGGATATTGGAACAAGGTTTAGGAGAAATAAACAAAAAAACATAATTCATGTTGTGCTGTAAAGTACAGTCAGTTATGGAGAACCATTATTGACTAGATCCTGAAGTCTCACGGCTCATAGATGAAGATGAATGAGCTTCAGTATAGAGATGGCGGTGTAATGTTTAGCAGAGATAACAAAAAGACAAAAAAGGAGAATGAACTTGGGTAAATGAATTATGAGTGTTTAGAATAAATAACAAAAAGAAAAAAATTGTCAAGAGCTACAAATGACAGGAGATTGTGGAGAGCCATGATTGCTAACATTCTAAAAGGAAACTGCAAAAAGAAGAAGCTTGTTTTAGTAGAGATAACAAAAATACAAAACTAAAAGTTACAAAAGGAGGGCCATTGTGGGGGGGGGGGGCCATGAATGACTCCGGGCTGAAGTGACATGGCCCACAGAAGTAGAATGAGCTTAAGGAAATGAATAACAGGAGGTTGTTTAGGAGAGATAACAAAAAGATTTTTAAAAATTTCATAGCTTTTTAATAATTTTTTAGTGGACAAACTTTTGGGGAGAGCCATCATTAACTACTTTCTGAAGTGACACTGCATATTAAATAACTATTTTGAGAGGTTTTCATTGTAGGTGCCGTACAATCGATATTCGATTTCACCTTCTGAATTGCTTATCATTGTTATGTATGTTGTATCGTTGGTGATCTTAGGTATTTTGGCATTTCTAATGATAAAGGTGGACATTTTGTCTTTTTGTTGAAATGCGAATCGATAGCATACACTAACATCATATGATGTCGATGCCTTGCGTAAAACAGAATGACTGTGTAGTTTTTTGTTGTGTTTTTTTTCTTTTTTAGATTTAATGCTAATTGAATTTTAGGCATGTCTGACATCTGCCGTAGTTAGAACTGTTCCAAAAATGATCTTTACCCTTTTCTGACACTTCTACGCATTTTCATACAAGTTTCCATCTTTGATGGCGTTTCTTTCAAGATTTTTACGTTTTCATAGTCTGACCCACATCCCAAATTCTGACCAAATAACATCCAAATTTATTTTGGAAGGCTAGCTTGATTGGGTAGGAAACATTTTTAACAACTTTCATATTATTTTTCTAATGCTCTTGTTCGCCGAAGAAGTAGACGGTTACTAAATGAGGTTGTTGTAAGAGCTCACAAGTAGGGAGTGGAAGCTGCATATTATGAGTATATGTAGGATAGATAACGCCTGATTTGAAGATGTAAAGACTGTAATTATCGAATTAAATAATTATCGAATAACATATATATATATATATATATATATATATATATATATATATAGGTTAAAACCCCATGTTACGGAAATTAACATTTTCATAATGAAAATGTTTACATTTGTTGACATTACGATACATTTCAGAGCAGATATGGTTTGTTTACGGTAGATCGAAAATTGTGTTATATAAGCATGATAAAAACCTCGTCTGATCAAGAGGCTATTCATGGTCGAGTGGTTAAGACAGTACCAGATCAAATGGTAGCTTCCCCTATGTAAATAGGGGTCGCAGGTTCGAACCCTGCTGGATAGCACACATTTTCGTAATAAAAATTTATCGTAAAATAATCAGGCCGGTAGATATAAATATAAAATACTGTTTAATTAAAAACAGAATATCTACTTAAATACGAGTATCGGTAAAAATAATGTTCAAAATAATTCATTACAAATTGTCGGTTGCTTATAACCAAGTTTCGTTAAAATTCGTTAATTTCCGTAACATGTTTACATATGTATGTATGTATGTAT